>JAUEPU010000191.1:0-89225 GCA_030435615.1 Armillaria luteobubalina
GTGTGAACAGCGAGTTGCTTCTATGGATAAGATAGGCATGTCTGTCAGTGTAGTATGGATAGGGCCGTAGTGCGTCAATTCATCCAAGCGCGGTTAGTTGAATCACGTCTCCCGATGTGGCGCATCAAAGAAGTCACCTTTAAAAGCCAGAACTCAATGGTTCCTAGGAAAAAATATGAACAATTGCGTTGACTAGAAAATGTCTGATATTCGCTTTGCGTATTAACAGCGCCTAAACCTCTGCAATGTGGAATAAATGCCGTGTTGAATGATGTAGAGTAAATTGATGACAATAGAATACACTCAAAATACAATAATGATTGGCAGGTCACAACGCCGTGCCCCGTTCGAAGCTCGCCCGAATCTCTGAGGTGTACTTGTCGTAGTATCTGGCAATCTAAAGGGACATTCAGCCATGCGCAAGTACGCACCACAGATGAACGTACCTTTTTGTTAAACACACGATTGGCCTCGTTGATATAGGTGATATCTCCTTCTTCCTCGTTGGGCCGCTTCCGCGAGAACTTGCTCTTCTTGTCGATGCTAAGATGAAACCATGAGAAGGCTGCTTATAGTGCGGCAAGACATGACATACTCTTTATTGATCTTCGATACCACACGATCAATGGCGTCCTCGCTAGGCTTACTATCGCCGTACATTAGAGTGTTCGCATCACGGTAAAGGTTGTCATGGGCGAGCTGCTGTTCAAGGGTTGTAGGAACGACCTGAAAAAAATGAGCATATAAATAGAAAGGAACGGGAAGTCTTACCGCTGTTGACATCGAACCGTTTCTTGGGTCAAAGGAGGTCAGAGTCCCCTGGTGCAGACCCATCGCAATTTCCTTCTGTTTATTATAGGCGACTAGGTCAGGCTTAATGAGATCCAACTCTTTCTTGTACCAGCCCCGTCGAGCAGCGTGGGCAATCATCTACATTCAGATACATTAGCATGACAACATTGATTGTAACAGGACGCACCGTGGAACTCGAAATCCGCTCTTCGCGCTTTCTCGCTTTCTTCTTCTCCCAATTATCATTGTCCTCTATCGTCCATTCCCAGTTCTTCTCGCGCTCTACGTCTTCTCCGCGCTCCTCCGCTTCTGCCTTGGTCCGTAACGTTTCAGCCAGCTTTCGCTGGCGCTCTAGTCTTGCTGCATCGCGCGCCGTCACTTTTAGTTTTGGCGCTTTCTTCTATAAGGGATGCACGGTTCGCTCTGGATGACGCGGCCTAGGGTAGCGTAAGTAATGTTGACGAGCATGTCGTAGGGGCAAAAACGTACCAATTTCTCTTCCGTAGCTCGTCCATCTTAGCCTTCCGTTCCTCCATTGTCATCTTGGGAGCTGTCTCCTCAGGCGCTGGAGCTGGTTCTTCTGGTGGTGCGGCCTCTTCCATCGTCACATCTTGTGAAGGTTCGTCAGCAGCTGAGTTGTCCTCGGTAGCCGTTTCTATGGCTTTCGTCTCCTCTACTGGATCCTCGGAAGGTTCATTAACCGCAGGAGCAGCCTTTTTGGCATTCCTTTTATTTGTCTTGGCTCTTCGTGCAGGAGGCATAAGTGTCAAAGTGCGTGAGTCGAAAGCTTGAAGATTGTTCAGTGGCAGTGCGCTGCAGCCCAGCTGACATAATAATGTCTTTGTCAGCATCGCAACACGACCAGGCCGGCCACGGCGATCGAAACATCATGTACTTCAAACTTCAACGTTCAACCCTCAGAACAAAATGGTTTGCGCCCAGAATCTTGCCCTCTTTATTAGAATTGAGGGGCCGCTCCTATACAAAATGAATGATAACGGTAGTTTACCTCTGTGGCAAACGCAACATAGGAACTGACTACGAAATATACCTGTTTATATGCGCTATGAAATCCCACGAGAATTAGGAATACGTAAGTGAATCCGTATCATTGGGCGGCTGAATACCGATGAACCTTGACACACTCCCTATACAGAACTTTTTGGTTGGTATTCAGTACCACTATATGGGTTCTATACGCCTCACGAGCTAGGCACTACCAAGTTGGCAACTGGTTTGCCGCATCTGCGTGCGGCATTGGTGCATGACCTGGCTTTGGTTCTTAGTTTCACGTGGCGCCAGTTCTATTTAAATCCAGCACCTGACACCCCAGAAGCCTATATTCCACCCTTCGTGTTCTATCCATGACTGAGAGCTTGCTGCGAGGCCCTAGTCCATTGAGAGGCCTTCTTGGCTTGGTCGCTTTCCTGATAGTGCTGCAATATCGACCCGTCCAAGGCATTGAAACATGTGAAGGACCTCACCATCATTGGCAGAAGATCAGATAGTGAGCGATACGACTTCGACGAGTTTGATATCATTGTCATCGGCGGTGGTCAGTTTACGAATTTTCTTCGTGATTTTTTACATCCAATTAAATGAGAGCCTCAGGGACGGCTGGGTGTGTTCTCGCGTCACGATTGAGTGAAGACCCACACATTCGCGTCCTTCTTCTGGAGAGTGGCGGAAGGTGTGTGCTTGCTGAAACGCAGGTGAAAGAGATACTCATTTTTTCTGCTTATATGACAGTGCTCAAGGCGTGCTAGAAAGTCGCACGCCAGCTGGGTTTTGCGACATTCTTTTTTCGAAATACGTGTATCACCTCTACACCGAACCCCAAGCGTTCCTGGAAAATGGCAGAAAGTTATTTTGGCCGCGGGGTATGTACCTTTACATTCGTTCTTGGTTGTCTTCACTCCGTACACAGGCAGATTCTTGGGTGGATGTAAGTTACGCCGCAGCCAGAAATGCGTACCGCGCTCATTAGTTCGCCCATCGTAGGCTCTTCCATTAACGCACTAATGGCGCATTACGGTTGTCCAAGTGACTTTGATCAGTGGGCTGAATTTATGCACGATGACACTTGGTCATGGGACAAATTTCGTCGGTAAGTCTTAGAAAACGCACGACATAATCCCAGTCTGATATAAACAGATACTTTAACAAATTCGAGAAATATTCTGCAGACCCTGAAAGGACTTCGTCAAGGCATGCGTCAATGTTGGAATTTCCTATACTCCTGACTTTAACGGACCCAATGGTACTCTGGACGCAAACAGAGTACGTGTTCTATACTGAATATATACACATCACTAAGAAGTGATACAAAATGCAGGTCAGTAAGTGCTTGCAGGCTGTCTGAGGGAGATCTACACTTTAACTTCGGTATAGTGACATACATCGACCAGAACAGACAAAGAGTATCATCAGAATCCGCCTATCTCACTCCCGAAGTCTTAGCAAGGCCAAATCTAAAAGTTGCCGTCAATTCGCACGTGACGCGAATACTCTTTGACGAAAAGCGCGCAGTCGGTGTCGAATATGCCAATTTTGAGAACGGCCCTCGTTACCCGCTCTCGTGCTCGAAAGGAGGTAATACTTTCGTGGGTCTTTCCGATTTATGATTGCTCCAAAGTTACTTACACGATCCATTCAGAGCGGGTGCAGTCCATTCACCACACGTCAGTCATAGATGTAGCCATCATTTCAAGTACTTACGATCTTTCTAGATTCTCATGCTTTCAGGCGTCGGCCCGGCCGAACATCTGAGAGAACACAACATCCCTATCGTTCATGACCTTGCAGGAGTTGGCGTTAACCTCGTGGATCACCCTGTCATAGACATCTCTTACAAAGATGCGACCAACAGCTCCCCCAACTACTTGAAACCGCGAACGTTGGCAGACAAATTGAAGCTTTAAAAAGCTTTTTTACATTACAAGTTCCTTCGTTCAGGCCCTTTGGCTTCGAACGTGAGGGCTCATTTTTTGGTGTGCCATCTCGAGGCTGATGTAGGCTTAGTTCGCAGAAGCTATTGCCTTTATTCGTTCCGATGACTCAACGTTGTTCCCGCCTAGCCAATATCCACAGGTATTGGAGGACAGCACTTCCGGAGCGGGTGCTCCAGATGTGGAGTTACTCTGCACGTCTATAGGGTACAAGCCTCATGCGCAAAGCCTGTTCGATGTGCCGACGAGGGCTTTGCATGCCTGCTTGCTGAGGTGAGTTGATCAAGGTCTGTATATCGGGGCAAGCGAATAAAGGCACTTGTATTAGACCGATGAGCCGTGGTGAAGTTCTCCTTAAGTCGGCCAACCCTTTTGATCTTCCGAGCATCAATCCCAAGTAAGAAAAATACCAATATGCGAGGCTGAGATCTAACCTCAGCCATCTTTTAGTTACATGAAGAACCCCGTTGACGTTCAGAAACTCATTCGCGGTCTTCGCCTATGTTTCCGGGTCGCACAAACCGAACCTCTGGCTTCCCATCTCGACCATACCCTGGAGCACGCCAAACTAGACCACAGACTGCACCTCAAATCGGACGAAGAACTAGCCGAGGTCCTTAAGTCGCGCATGGAAACCTTGTATCATCCTACCTCTAGTTGCAGGATGGCACCGGAGGACCAGCGCGGAGTTGTAGACGCCGGATTACGAGTTTACGATTTGAAGGCTCTCCGGATCTGTGACGCGTCGATCTTCCCGTGGATCGTTTCGGGACATACGGTATGTTGATTGATCTGCTTCTGATTTATTGGGCTGTCACTGGACGCTTTTTAGGCGGGTGCGTGTTTTGCGGCCGCTGAGAAGTTGGCAGATGAGATCAAAGCGGGTTTTTAAAGGTACTTTGTTGCGTTCAGATCAAATATATGTAAGGGTCAAAAATGACGTAGATTTTCTGTTGACGTATACGTATACCCTTTGTATTGGGATGCTTAAGCTCCTTAGCCTGTACTAGTACTCGAAGTACATCATTTACTGTATTTTTGAGCTTCCCATGCCCCTTATCTGATTAATCAAGTTAGAACGGTACATAACAACGTAACAGTGGCCCAGGGGATAGTAGGTCGGAGTGCGTGCATTTGGGGTGAATGTCAGAACTCCCGATCGATGAAGTTGACACTGCTGAGCTTCAGGCTTATTCCCGGTGATACGCATGATGCGTAGTCACCCGATAATTTTAGCATTTTGTGCCAGAAAGAGCCATAATACTGATTATCACTTGACGCGTCAATATCAGAGTTAGGACAGAGACTTCGTGTCGCTAACTAAGGTGATAGTGACTGGCTGAACGATACAAAGGGATAATTATTGAGTGCTGCTAGTGGCGCGACCTCCATGGCGCAATACTACAGGCTCTGTCTATGCATGCTAGGAAAGTAACCAGCGATGTAGCCCTATAAGCAGTGCATACATGTCAGATCGCGGAAAAACAAGAAGTAAAAGGACAGTTTAGGTGGTGACCCATCTCTGACAAGTCTGCAGGACGGTGCCCCCTCCCAGACACGCAAGAAGAAGTAAACGTCGTTGCCTTTCAATTAGCGAGGCCATGTGATAATACATGCAGTTCGCATCATTGATGTGCGATCTAGCTAAACATGATCGGATCGGCATGCGAGTTCGCATCAGTGGATCGGGCCACTCCGGTAATCAATAACCGTTCCCGCAGAATAGCATTTGGTGGCGCCGCCCCAGGTGGAGTGTCAAGACACGAAGGGGATCCGATGGTAGTAGCGCCTCCCTGCACGACGCTCGGGGCAGCACATCCATCCAAGAAGAACTAGCCTGACAACCGACAGTTCAGTTTAGGAGGAGATATATGACAAGATAGGTGATATTATGCATCGAGACCAGCTCTAGGCCTGCAGGCCCTTGACCCAGTAGTGTAACCCTATACCCAGACGTAGCTAACCCTGTACCCAACGGTAGATATACCTATAACCGTACGCCACTTACCAGTAGGATATGACTACCACGCCGATGTCGCACGGACTCGCGACAGTATATAAGTTCAGTAGGTAGAAATAAACGGGAGGCTTCGCCATCCCCGAGATTTGACCCCTTAGCAGTTAGCTTCGGTTGTATTGACGGCTTTGTGTGATCCTCGAACCGACGCGACAGACGCTAAGTTCACTTTGAAAGCATAGAGAATATATTTGAAGTTGTAAAGAACCATCGCGAGACTCCAGTAAAAAGTACCAACGGCATCGTAAGACCAAGTGGTCATCGAGGCACTGAGCCTTCGCGTAACTTAGCTATCGTGCTAACGAGGTCAGTGTACCTTCGAGACAAACGTGTCCTCAGGAAACAGCCAGTGTGCTAACCTTGCCATCGCACGGATCGTTGAGACGTCGCGCAAGTCACTTGAGTGTCCGACGTTTATTTAGACTCCAACTACAATATACATTCTTCCAAACAAACTATACCTCTACCCTATCCAACTATACCCGCTGCGTGCGAGTGGATTTGAATCGACGTGTCCCTTGCAGACAGTAGTTCACCGTCGTGCTTGTGTAAACAAAAGACTATTCGTTTGGTAGAGACCTTCTATCGGCCTCGAAACCTCAAACTAAAAATTGGTGATCGTGTTGAACGCAAGGATTGCGTTAGGGATAGATACCAGTAGTCCTTAGTTGCTATAGACTACCATTCCTGCATTTCCTGTTACGGTGCCAAGCATATCACCGGGACAATCATCATTCTATCATTAAGGAATCCACATCTTACTTCTCTCATGGCAGAGTCCACCATATTCTTGTGACTACTGTGACTACTGACTATCTCGACGCCAAGCCATGGTGGTGCTCAGTCGATGTCAACGACACCTGAATCTCGGAGAGTAGTAGAGTCGGGCCAGAGAGCGAGGGCCTATGTATCATTGTCAAGTCATAGAAGGTGTGGAAGATGAATACTAGTATCCATAGTTTTCGATATGCAACAGAGCAACAGCTTTAAAGGATGAAAGCGGGAGGAGAAAGAAAAGTTCCAGTAGGATCCTTCTTGCCGGCAAGCAAAACGTTTGAACGCTGAAGCGATTGCAATTCCAAGAGTATATTGTCGATATACCAAGGATGTCATTGCAATCAAAATCGCACAGAAGGAGGACTGAATGCTATTGTTCCATCATTTCAATGGCCGCTACCGACACACGCTGCTAAGCGGACTCGAACCAAAAGAGGGCCAAAGGAGACGATACAGAATATACGATTGCATGACGAGCTGGGATCGGCACATAGATTGGCCACCCTGAGTTCTCTCAACCCCCGCGGACATCAGTCTAGAGCCTTCTGTTAGGTATCCTCTCGGAGTCTTGTCCTCAAGGACTTGTAATCCCTAGGCTCGCGACATCGTAGGATCGGCATCAGTGGAAAGGCTTTGTGCTAGTGCATCGGTGCACTCCTTATTATATGCCTTTGAGGTGGTTAAAGCAAGAAAGCATTTCAAGGTCTGCAGACAAAATACCTCTCAGTACCCATTCGTCCCGTTCGGCTCCCCCGCCGCAGCGGGAGGCTGCAGGTGCTCCTCTAAATCCGGGAAACTCTGTATGAGCGCGTCGTTGAGGTATTTGCGGTATGTCTATAAGGGAACCCATCAGCCCGACCCATTACGGCACGAAGCACGCACATCGACAGCAGCGATCTTGCCATTCATGAACTGGTTCTCCGTGGCCGTACGCTCGAGCCTCTCCCTGGTGAGCTGCATTGGGTTCCGGGCGTTGTCGATGTCCGCGAGGACCTGCAGGGGGATCCTGGTCGGAATCTGCATGGCCATGTCGTCGATGGTGGCGAGGTGGCTGATAACTTCATTTCTGCGAAACCGTCAACGTAGCCCAAGAGGTGCTCTTGGGAGACGTACACTCTCATTCCTACGGGTTTGCCACCGCCTGAACCGGGCTTGTCGCGCTCCTTGGTGGAGTCATTGATGACTGTTGTTCCGAGGTTGTACAGAGCGTTGGCGAGACCTAGCAATTCGAGCTCGAGGTCGCCTTGGAGGCCTGAGGGCGGTGGTGATTGGGAAGAGCGTGGCGAGTCTGGTGCTGGCTTCATCGCCATCGACGTCAAGGTTAGAGTTCCAAATGTTGTTGGTCACTGTTTGTCACGACACTAAATGGTGCCTCTTCACCTCGGATTCATTTCATTTCGTTCCTTTCATCATTGTCAGAACTTAGGACTCCAGAACCTTTGCTCCTTTTCGTGTGACCGACCTCTGCCTGAGAATGACCTGCTGACGATATACTACGCATCAAGTGGCGCAATGTCTCCTCTGAATAATCTAGGCTTGAGTCTCGGCCTGTGCTACACGACTTCCTCCCGACCACCATGTCTGATTCAACCAGCGTTCGTGCAGCTCAAGTGATTGGAATCGCAGGCTCTGCATTCGTGTCGGGTACATCTTACAGTCATTTATTGAAGGGAATAAATCTGACGCTTCATTCCAGGCGCCATCCTCTCTATATCCTTCGTCACTATCCCTGCACTGGTCGAGCCTCCAGCAGACTCCAAGGTCCAATACTCATACATCGCCGTCCAATGGCGATGTCTCTATAACCTGGGCAAATCCCTCATTCCGCCCATTGCCACGACCGCTGCGACAGCCTACACATATGCTGCGTTTCAGATGCATCCCTTCCCCGAATGTGGGTGGTATGCTACCGCTGGAGTGATCACCTTTGGCATCGTGCCCTTCACCTTTGCGGCGATGAAGAAGACCAACGACAAATTGCATGATAAGGCGGGGGTGGTGGACGATATAGGACTCGAAGGCGCTGAAGAGGCTGAGCTGCTCAGGACGGAGAAGACTGAGGATTTGGTGACACGATGGAAGTGGTTGAATGCTCAACGAGGATTGTTCCCGTTGGTCGGCGCGATTATCGGTGTAGTAACAACGACCATCTATGCTTGAGCCTCTTAAATACGTAACATTTTCCACCTAACATTACGTGCAGCCCGGCATGTTAACAATGAAATGACCTGAAACGGAATTTGCTTTCAGTGATTGAGGGTTAATTGTTAGGACGGCGGCGAGTTCCTGTTTTGGTCGGGTTGGCTAGAAAGTACGACAGCAATCGAGGGAATTGGTTGGTACGGGTCTCCATAGATGCAATGTTTGGCCATATTTGAATTCCCATATACAGCTATTCCTCTGCTCACTTCACGGGATTGACTGCAGCGATTCTCGCTATATAACCTTGACAATGATCCCAACATTCCCCACCTTCGTCACTGTAGATCATCGACCACCGGAAAATGTCTTCTCCACCTGCTCCTGCTCTCGTCCATAGCGCCAGAAGCTCTGTCGCGACCATGAACCCCGTCGATGACCTGGGCTACAACTTCGCCCTCTCCTCCACGCGCCAGAGTCGCCATGACCATCACACCTCCGTCGAGCTGCCCCCCTCATACCTGGAATCGGACCCAGCTCCACCTCCAGAGTATACCCAAAAGGACGAGCCTGTCACGCTCGCGATGTACCTCTTCAAGTTCGGCTTTCGTGAGTCTCTTCACCCTCATCCTCCCCAATCCAGTCCCTCATCGCGTTTGCATCAGTGTTCCCGCCGTTCTGGATAATGGGCGCGTTCATCCTGCTTTCGCCCCTCCACGAGCCGGAGCCGGAGCCCTCGGACGCGTGGCTACCAGACAAGACCGATGCGGAGAAGCAGCTGATCATCTCGAGGCTGAGAAAGGCCGAGCTCAAGTGGGCGCGTCGCAGCCTGTTCGCGTTCGTTTTGTTGGTGATCGTCGCCGTTGCCGGTGGGCTGGCTGCGTGGGCCATTACGAGGGACTAGGAAAGTCCTCTCCGTTCTCCATCATCATTGCATTGTCATTCTGTCTTCATTCTTCTACACGCGCACGCACATCCGTTGTACCACCATGAACTCATCACCCTCGCTATGATTTTTTCGCTTAGGCTGTATCGCTTATCGTTTTGTACCGCTGTCTTTTGCTATGTTTATTCGTCAATCGCTCTCCGTCATGTATAGCTTTCTTATAACGACAGACCCTTGGAAAATACTTTTTTTTTTTTTTTCCAAGTCGCACCAGTGTAGTTTTTTTTTTTGTTTTTTTTGCTTGGCAAGGCAGGGTCCCGATTTGCATCCGGTTCGATTGTTTACTCCCGAAATTTGCCGATTTCCAATGTACATTTATCTCTTCAACGTTCAATGCGAACGTCCCTCTATACTCGAAGCCTGGTCCGCCTGCATCAATGCGCGGCACCAATGTATGCCAGGCCCATTGCTATCTACACCTCGCTTCACATGCGTCGACACTATTATTCCTCGTTTATGTGCCAACACTAAACGTGAGCCTTCGACGCCTAAAGCGATACCCAAATTAAGATTTAAGATTAATCTACAACTTCCATCGCAAGAAACTTTTTCTTCAATACCCCAGGCGACACTCGCATCGAGGAGACGTTCTAGACATTCGGGCGAGGAATCAGAGACACCATGCTCAGTCGTCGTACTTACAGGATACATGTTCAATGATATAATCTAGATCAGAGGTCGAAAATGTTTGATGATCGTTCTTATTTATGCACCCCAACCCAGACTCGGAGGTACTTGTCTCCATTTTGTTCTATCTCATTCCTCTCGCTTCCAAATATTACCAGGTCATTTATGCGCACGCCTACTAGGCTCCAAATTTATTACAGTGGAAGGACTGAGGGACAACACGTGGCTAGGCGCCCTTCCTTCCCTTCCACCAACTTGGTCTCTGTCGTCGCCACCGCCGCGGACCCTTTTGTGCAAAAATCGAATTTGGAGCGGTCCATGTGTCAAATCTTGTTTCAAGTACCAGCTCTGTATCCATAAACTTGTAGCATGATGCATGAGCGCTCGAGTATACGATGCGGCCAAGTCGTGAATTCGGACTATTCGATGCTGAGTTGGAGTTATCACGATATGTGTCCAGTTTTATGCATGAAAATTGTTCAAGTTATAAAAGAAGCTGCCTCTTCGGTGCCCACAATTTTCTCCGAAAACATGGCCAATGGAACCCCCAGCATGAAAAGCAGTCGCTCATTGTGATCGGCCTGACTGTCCGACTGCCGAGACGTCGGCCTGAGACCTTTAACAAGAACCCCCACGTCGTTCCAGCAATACTTCTCGCAGAAGCAGCTGAGTTCTATACGTGGCGCAGGACACCCAGACGACCATATCTTCTATCGCCGATACCACCTTCGAAAGTTAAACTTGAACTAGAGGCACGATAATTTATATCTAGGCTTAAGTTCTTACTACTGGGCGATCTTTTTTCTAAGGTTGCAATTTTTGATCTGACCTAGTCGCTCTTTCGGTGCTTAGCGATATGTCGTACTCGCACAGCGATACCTCTCATTCAACCTGTCATGTCCAAGCGAACAAGCAAAACGTCTTCCGAGTCAGCATTGGCGACACCACATCATGCTCTTCTCTGTCTGCGGCTGGGCCACAGACACCTCCCAATATCAATTTCGGGCACAGACGATTTCTCTCTTTGACTTCCATGAAGGCGAGCGTGCAGGAGCCGTGTATTATCGCTGATGTATTCTATACCCTCCCCTCCCTGCCCTCGCTAGAGTCGAGTCAGGGCTCGACGAAAATCCTGGATGACTCCTTTCTCCAAGACTCGACTGGTTCGTCGAATGTCCCTTCATCTATCTCGACATTCGACATAATCGGAACACTCGGTCGAGGGGCGTACGGAAAGGTTCTTCTGGGTACGCGTCCCAATGACTCTGGCCTGCGTGCTATCAAGGTCCTCCAAAAAAGCGGAATGCCTCGATATGAGATGGAAGAAGTTCAGCGGGAACTTCGAACACTGCAGTTGATAGCCGAGCAACCTATTTCCAGGAGCGGTGCAGCCTTTCTTCAAAATATGGTAGAGGCTTTTGAAAATGAGCGTTTCGTGTTCATCGTTCTCGTGCGCTACCATATCTCCTGTCTGTCTCTATTGTTATTCACATTTATACTTATAGGAATATCATCCCACCCCACTCTCCGACCTCGAAATTTCGTCCCGCCTGCGTCTAGGTCGAATATCACGCGTGCCTGCTTCCATCTCTCTTCCATCCGCCTTGTCGATAGCACCTAGCCCTAAGCAAGTGCACGCCGCACTACATTCCCTGCGCCTTCTCTCCGCAGAGCTAGTACTCGCGGTTCTCTTCCTCCACGAAAATGGAATCATCCACCAGGACTTGAAGCCCGCGAACGTGATGGTCTCGGCTGCAGGACACGTTATCGTTGGTGACTTTGGTGCTTCTTCTTACATGGACACATGTGGGAACGGGGTAACGCTCCAGCCCACAGACGTCGTAACATTCACCCCCCTGTACGCAGCTCCTGAACTCCAGTGCCGTAATACAGAAGGACTAGTGGTGTTCGACGAAAGGGTCGACTGGTGGAGTCTTGGCGTGATGTTGTATGAACTGGCTCTGGGTTCTGTACCATTTCGCACGGGAGAATGCCGGACGGTGGGAGATTTTAGTCATGCGTTCGGTGAGATGGAAAAGATCTCGTCGTCTGAGGAATGGTGGGATATGAGATTCGAAGAGTTCATTCGAGATGTTAGTTATCTATCGTTTCTTGGTAAAACGTGCTGGGCTAACATTTATCACAGCTGCTCGTTCACGACCCACAACATCGAATAAACGACCAGGATGTCATGGACCAACCAATCTTCGACCCTATCTGTGATCTTTGGGATGAGGTAGCGGCAATGAGGCACCCGCCTTTGCCATGTCCTTCGATGTGCACTGTGGATTCGGATGTGGGACTTTCATTGTACCACAGAGACGAGCATTCTGATGCTGGACTACTCCCTTCAGACCTACCACTGCAAGATGACGATGATCATAGCCCGATTCAACCCCTCCCTTCCTCCGCGTCGATCTATCAGCTTTGCACAGACGTCGATGACGAGTTCTCCGACACTCCCTCTCCTTCATGTTCCTCACCGGCGGACTCGGGGTTGGACATTGGAAACGTAATTTTTAGTCCTTCGTCTAATTTCAACCTTGCTGTGAGCGTGGCGACGCCTTTACGACGAGAAGGAGAAGAACATCGTATGCTTAAGCGGCGGCGGGAGAAACGGCAGCTGGCAGCAAGGAGTCATCGGGAGTGGACACTGGACGAGAAAATTGCAATATCCTTGTTGGAGGCTGTGGGGCATAGGAAGGCGGAGGCGATTCCTCCACCGGGCACTCCTTCGACCATGGACGAACAGGAGTCGAAACCAAGCATTGTTGGTAAGGTGTGGAGAAGGCTCAGACGGATTTCGTTTCGGCGATCGTTTGTTTCGTAGGACGTTCTTTTGATTTACGCACATTTAATTCATTTGTACTTGTAGAACATTCAGAATCTTTGGTTCACGGAGTCGTTTTGTAGGATCTATGTTATTGGATATGTATTAGCACCGCATTTGTATCTTCAGAATCACATATTAGTCTCAGTCGGTGGCTGCGGGAGTTGCTGTCCCAGAATTCGGGGTTGAGGATATGCTACTAGGTGAGGGTACATTGCCCAGAGGGTCGTGCAAATAAGCAACGAGAAATTTGCGCCAATTGGTTTTCGAAGGTACAAAATGGCCTGTGCATTCACATTTATTAATTGTTGTTCAAGGGAAGGGAGGAGGAATAAAAAGCTTACCGCCATCATGACTCTCGATTCGTTTATTAGCTGAAACTTTCAATAGTCCATTGGCCCGTTCTTCGGTGACTATGATATCTGTCCTGCCAATGACGTGCAGTGTCGGAGTAGCGTAGGTTGGGTTGTATACGGCGTCTGACAGTGGATCGGCTATCTTAAATCCTGCTACGGAGACGCAGAATTGACTAAGCGAGCTTATCAGACGGTGCAACAACACGATGCGAATGCAACTGACAACGGGGCGTGCGGGGCTTTCCCGTCAACAAGGAATGGAGGATACGCTTCAGGTTTTTCTAGCTGTTGACATGTTAATTGAAAGAGTGACAAAAATTCGGAGTTTGAAGCGTACGAGAGCTGACAGGAAAGCGGCGAGCGCTGCTCCTTGGCTAGCGGGGACTATCACTTCAAGCTTTCAATTGTGTAAATGAAGACATGCCTGAATCCAAAAATGCCCTACTTGTGTGTCAGAAACGTAAAGAGATTAGAGATAAAGAATGCGCACGTCGAATTTTCTCTCCTTTAGTATATCCCTCAGGAACACAAGCGAATCCTCGAGCCCGATAGCTCTCGTCCTATCATGATTTGCTTTGTACCAGCCCCGAGGGGTGAGAGACCGATCCCCAGAGTCCTTGGCTTCGGAGGCACCAAACGCAGAAAGAGTACTTTCTGTCGATTGCGTTACGGAAGCCGTATTGAACTGCAGATCCACAGGTTGTAGAATGTGTGGTCCGTCGACGAATACTGAAGAAGTAAGATGAGATATAGACCTCAACCTAGTAAAATGCGACCCACCCAAGTCTATATCCTTCCCGCATTGCTTTCGAAGTGCTCCTAGCTACATCGCGCGGTGAGTTTACTACTGAAAACGAGAGTTCGATACTATCACGGACGCGTTTGCTGAAGATGGATGCATTTTGTGCATACCTACCTTGAAATTTTGAGTGTGATTCGGACATTTCGGAACTTCTGGAGATGACATACCCGTGGAGAACCAGTATTGACCTTGTTGCCATTACGCTTCCGGGTCGAGATGACAAACGGGAAGAGAGATTCCGGGCCGATGGCTCCGAACCATATCTGTCCCTTTCCTTCCTTTTCCGTATACATGTCGACCCTCAAGGCCTCAGGTTCTAACACATGTTTTATTCCCATCACCTCGCACAACATATACACAACGGAGTCCCATCAGGCACATCTATAACGAATGGCATCACCCCCCGACACACCACTAGACCATTTCTATCGGGGCTGACGCATATTTCTCGCTCCAATTTGTACCCCACTTTGAGGAAACAGCGGAATAAAGCGCTTCACTATTCGAGAGCAAGCAAAAAAAAATTCACTGATATATGATGCTGATATCAAGTCATGCGTTTCTTTAGATGCTGATGAACGCTATCAAACACCCTGGATCCTAAAAACACTCCGTCTGAATCGGTGAAAAAACAACCCTCTTCATACTCATCAACGTCCATGGCTCTCACTGAACAAGAAGCCAGCATCGTTGCACTTTTCCTGGAGAGTACTGCCTGGGGCGTGTTTCTAGTCACGTTTGGATTATGTCTTCGCTCCCTCCTCTGGACAAAGTCCCGATTCAAATCTTCGTCCGAAATTAATCGTCCGATGTTACTCGTCTGCTTGGCCATGCCCATATTCGCAACAGTGCAGGTGGCTCTTAATACCATCAGAGCACTAGAATCACTTGGCCCCACAGGAATCAGCGAGCAGTTCACGAACCTTGGAAGCGCCGCTGAGGTCCTGAAGTTTACTTGCGTAAACATGCAGACCCTCATCGGGGACGGTATTCTGGTGCGCCGTGTAGGTCTGCATTGTGCCGCAGGGTCTGACTTTATACTGCAGACGTATCGTTGCTGGATTGTTGATGGAAAATCCTGGACTGTAGCTGCGGTACCAGCACTCCTCTGGATAAGAACATTGGTGACCACAGTATTAAATATTGTTGTCATCAGTCATATCCATTCTGAAGCCCTCACCGCTCCTACTAGCTTACGGCCTATCATCAGTTCCTTCTGGGGCATAAGTATCGCACTGAATATCGTAACGACCTGTCCGTTACCAGCAATTTATTCTATTGATCATTGACGTCGAACCTTCCGTTTCGCAGGTCTCATTGTAGCCCGTATCTACAGTGTTGATCAGATGGCGTACATGCATTCAGTTATTCGTTTGTCTGGGCCTCATTCTGATAGGCCCAATGGATTGCAACGAGCGATGAGGTGAGTAACGGATTTTCCCTAGATCGGCTTCCCTGCTTATTCGTCCCTGTGGTCAAGGATTATCATTGAATCGGGCGCGATCTACACTAGTGTTGGTACGTCGATCTACCTAGCTTCTTTGAGTGTCTGTTGACCCCAGCCGCAGTTATCACCTGCGCAACGTACGTCTCCGGAAGCATAGCCGTATACATCACGAGCGCTTTGGTGAGTTCTAGTATGACCCGTTCTCTTGAAGCTGGGACTGAAGAAACTGCAGGAGGTCCAGACCGTCGGGATTGCCTTTAATCTTATCATCATACTGGTCTACAATAGATCTCAAGATGAGGAGACGAGATATATAAATGTATCCACTCCACTATACTTTGTTAAGGCATCTGGCCGAGCGGACACAGAGATTGGAGTATCTGCTCTGGGTACATGTGACGAACATCAGGCCGCCGATATCATATCCTCTCCTCGCCATTCTACTAGTGGCCTACCTCATGATGTCTGCGATCATCCTTAACCTGTAGCTGCATACCACCTCTACTATTGTGATAATACAAGTCTTAATGTTACGTCGAGTGTTTATATGAAGGTTTTCCATGTAACCTTCAGAATAAGTATATAAATAATGGCCAACTACTATGCAGATATAATATATTGTAGAACGTAACAGACTAGTCCAGTTTACGTGCCCATTTCCTACCACCTGACGGTGGTGGTGTTCCGGTCCTATACGATGGTGTATGAGGACGAGGCGGTGTCTGGGGACGAGGAGGTTCCTCATAAGCTTGCACTTTCTCGTTCACCTCCGCCACGACCTCCTCTTTCGCCGGCTCAGGCTTTTTCTCCTCAGTCGGCTTTACTGGCGCACCCCAGTACATCCACAACTGGGCTCCTAGCACACCATTTAGGACGAGGGCCAGTGCAAATCCAGCCAGGACAACGGGGTCGCCAACCTCTTGCATCGTTGTAAACAGTCTAGCAATGCACCCCAGAATCTGAGCTATCACTGCGAATGCACTGAGCTGGCCCGTGCTCTTCGATTGGTAATTCTGCGTTATTTGGGGAATTTTCGCGAATAACGACAGCGGTAGGGTGGCAATTTGAAGGTAGGAGAGGATCTCAGTAGGTAGATAGCAAAGCGTAGCAATGAATGCTATCAAACCCGCCGAGACAAGAGTTATCTTGCCTTGAGGGTTGGGCGAGTAGAACACGATGAGCTGGGTAATGAAGGCATTTTGAAGGGTCAAGAAGAGATTCTCGCCGTATGTCGAGAAAGGGAAGTCGTTCCGCAACGAGTATAGAAGTGTTATGCAGTACGCTAAGGTCTCAAGGACATAGGTCCCGAGAGACAGGCCCTGAGCAGAACGAGACTTTACGACTTGGGGCCATGGTTAACATCGCAACAAATAGAAAGGGAAGTAGAACACACCAAGAATAATCTGAGGTACCTTCACAATAGATCCTCCAGCAACGATACCAAGGCCAACGCCCTTGGAGAGGGAATATTTAATGCATTCAACATTGCTCAGGTCCAAGTTCTCTATCAGTGACGTGTAGCATTCCTGTCATCTCGAGTTAGACCCCGTCAAATAAGGCGAACAAGTTACTACCTGTCCAATAATCGATACTCCCAAGTTGCGCACGAAAGGTGGAAGATTTTGAGTCAGCGCCGTCATGGTGGTAAGGTGTTAACGTCGCGAATAGCTCGTGTCTAATTTTTAGCCACTATTTGCTCCGCAGGTCTGGACCAAATAGCAACACAGCCTCAGCTAGCCGGTGGCTGTCTCTAAGTTGCCGCCTGGGTGAAGATTTAGATCCAGCAGATTCAGACAACCTGGAAGCGCCAATTAACGGTGACTTGATCCCCCCCCTGTTGGATAAAGGGGGTAATTACCAAGCGACAGGGAACCCTTGAAGGCAAACGCACAAGGGTGTCCCACTCTATGTACAGGCTTTTATACTACTTGTGAAAGAATATACAATCCCGACGGTGAGTCTGGCGAGTGTGGGCACTTGCGATGATCCGTACTAAAAATAGCACACCCCCTCCCCCCATCATGTACTTTTAAAAGAAAGTTTGAAAGTCGAGTACGGAGCTTGTAGTGGTCTACGCGCATGTCAGAGTGTTGTGCATATCAGGTAAGTAAAACACTGAATTTTAGTGATCATGCCAAGATCTTTTGTGGTAGCATCTACAGGGAGATAGGAACCTAGAACAGGCCTGCTGAAATTAATGAGAAAAATGCAGAAAACGGTAGAAGCACTGATGCCTCTTTTAATATCGGGTTTCATGCACTCTCCAACTTCGTTTCTGGCATATTTCCCCTATCCGATGAGGTATTGTTTCCAATGTTAATCTCTTTGTCAGGAGGATTTATACTCTGCGTGACGCCGCCTGTAGTACTCATCTGAGCACGTTCAGAATTGCCGAAGTGAAGCGACGACAGACAGCTCTCCTTCCATGTGTCATTCAGACGTGCATGCCCGGCGGCGACACGCCCAACTATAAGGGTGGGGGCAATACCTTGGATATCCAGTTTATTAGCTCGCTCTCGAGTTCAAGGAGAAAACCCACTTTAATTGAGCCCATAATTATGTTGATATAGCTGCTTGCCAGCGCATCACGTGAGACGAGGGCGATATAGACAATTAATCCCGTGGAGTATAGCGGCTGACTCTACAACGACCTCCACAACACCATGGTATGACCGCGGTGCTTTGATTCCTCCTACCGACAAGATGCAGCATACTATGAGCAAAGTACACATCAGAGTGGTGGGAAGAACAAGGGAGAGGTATATCGTTGTCCGGTCCACCGGGACAGTGAAATTGGCACGGCTGGCGCCCTCTTAATCATTGCGGTAGTTTTAGTAAATTTGAAAACATTTAGCGACTATAGTTGACGAACGTTAGTAATGATTACAAGCCTGATATGCAATGGCTTCGTACCAGTCTCGGTGATTAGACATGCAATGGGGAAGATGACAACAAGCCATCGGTCACCCCAAACAATAAAGCAGCGCTAAATCTAGAATAATCTGTAAGTTAAATTTCTCGAAGACCAGGATGGGGAATTGGAACAGACTTACCAGAGTCCCATCAGAGATGACGGTACTGATACTCGCCGCAGTATGCCCATGCCTATCACAGTGATAGTCCACTGACTGCTGAAACTAGTCAGGGCCGTGAAGACGCTCGGTGTGTCTTGACCGTTGTCAATGAAACCAAGTTGGACGAAGAACCAAAGGAGGGCAAAATCCATCGTGGTCATGAGGTAAAGGAGGACGATAACGAAGACAATGAGAATCCTGAATGTACTACTCCTGGATACACGGCTCGAAATAGGCAAGAATGATTAGACGGTGCCGCACCGATGCTAAGGAAGAGAGGACAGACAGATATTCCGTAAGGTTATGGCAAAAACACAAGTATGTCCCTAAATTATTTGACGTTAGACGTGGGGAAACACGGTAGAATTTAGGATTACCATGCATGAGACCGAAGACAATTATTCCATTGAAGTAAGAGCTGAGAATCGCAAAGACCATTGAGGCGTCTTCACCAGTAAGGTTCTGAGATTTACTCGCAGGCAACATTAAGGGCGAGTAATTGTGTGAGGTTGGGATGAGCAGGGGATGCACTGAAAGCCTTATATAGGTGGAGACAGTATTGTGCCAGAAAGGTCCACCATAGCCCTTGGGCGAAATTTCAACCCAATCTATCATGATTTTAAGCCAGATCCCGGAACGAAACCTCCTGTCAGTAGTGCCTTTCATCAATGGTTGCAGGTATAAGATCAAATAAGGTGCATGTTATGTGATAACGACATATCAGGCATAGGTGGAAGAGGCAATTAGAAAAAAGACGGAATACAGGTCCCTAGCTAACGCCAGATGGCGATTAGAGCCTATTGTCAATCTTTATCATAATTTGAATCATGATCATGATCATGACAATCGTGCACTGCTGCTCAGATACGGGTCAGGAAATCTTTCGATGTCAACTGGTTGGTTCTAAGTGCCTTTCATGGTGGTGTACGATAGACCTCTGCGGAGTCCAGAATACGGGTCGTCTCTGTTATCAGAGTTTTGCGGCCTGTTTGCAGAAGGAGAAATAGGCTGGACACGACACGAGGACGTGACGGATGGTTTCCTGCACAGGGGGGATGAGTATTGAGTCCGAGAGAAATGAGATTCCGCCCGGGCCGGAAGACCTAGGTTCCCACGCCTTTTGTTCTTCAACCACTGTGTTCAAATTTCTTGCTGCATCTCTTCAACGCGTTTCATCTTATCTCATTATCACAAACATGCTGAACACGAAGATTTCATTGATATCCAACTACATCAAACCTCACCGTGCAGAAGCTATCGCTCGGATACGAACCAACACGTTTTTCCTCGTCCTTCTGGCAGTCGCTACCCATCTTCTTCCAGTGCCATCCCTTCTTCGCGCCATTCGCGCAGTATCCTCAAGTTCAGATGCGTATGATGGAATATATGGTTACGTGTGTCTTCTAGGTATGTTTTCTGAGTTCCTTTGTTCTTCCCTGACCGTCGAAGAAGAGGTGGCATTGAGCAGTGTGCTCGTGTATAACATACTACAGTCCGTCTATGCCATAAAATACCCGCGCCCAATACCACAACCTTCTTCGTCGGCAAAGGCAAAGCGAAAGACCATCCAAGCGTCGCCGACGCCCGCACGGAGGCTCTCCCAGCTTGTAACACCCAAAGTTGGTTACGTATCTTATCGAGTTCCGAGTAGCACTGATGAATCTGATAGAAAACCTCTGACCCTTCATTCGTACCCTCCTCATCTGTTCCTCATCCTACTGCTTCTCCACTGAGGTACACTCTCCCCAACTCATCGACCAACACGTTCGCGTCCACTAGCTCTCTGCCGCCAACCCCAAGCCCAGTAGTCTCAGCCTATCGGGGGAAGCAATTGACCTCGAGCATGGGCCGTAAGTTCTAATCACCATTCATTCTTCATTGTTCTCACTTTCAACAGGTCCAGTCGATGGTGCTTTCATCAGCCGTTTAATGTCAGAACACGACGATGATGTGTAAAGAGAATAGAGACGACTATATACGATTGTCTACAACAATTGAAGTCGGGGCATTTGTAATATTACATGGGCTCATTCAGGGTCTGCCTCAATTCATCTGCTGGAATCCGTGTCTCAAACTGGAGTTTGAAAGGCAAAGGATGGAGATTGACTGTTGGGGTGAAAGCAAGAGTGTTAATGGGTGAGTCGTCCATTTGCTTCAGACGGAACGCCCAGAGCACAAAAGCCGTCGTTATAAATAGAGATCTGCCTCATAACGTCAGATTTGTCTTCAAGGACTTTACAAATAACGTACTTGTTTGCTAAGTGTTGCCCGGGGCAAACTCTGGACGAGGGACTCTGAATACGACTCAACAAACAAATATCGACTACTTACCTTCTCCCGAAACCAAAGTTAAGCGACTTGAGGTCATCACGTACGGCACCTCCGGAATCCAGCCACCTCTCTAGGCGAAATTCTTCTGGTTCAGGGAAGACCTCTGGTGACCGACCGATCGACCTGGGCAGATTCATTGTCAGAACATGTCTGGACGAGGGGGTAGAAGAGAGATACCAGTGACTGCCTATCACAGTGGCTCCAGCAGGAATTCTGTATCCTTGCCATATGATATCTTTAGTTGCTCTATGAGGGAATCCTGTACATGGCATTGGTCATCGTATTGAGTTCTATCAAGGAGTGCTCCTCACCTGCAGCAGTTACTGGTCGCCTTGATAGATGATTAGCACGAGAAAAAAGAGAACACGGAAAAGATGCACCATCGATAGCACTCGTATATGAATGCAGTGACCAATGGTAGCTGTGATTCGTCTGCATACGTGGGTACTATCGCAGATGACATGAGAAGCTGATGACGAGTATGGTCAAATACTAGAACGTACCACGATGCGAATCCACAACAGTATCCAACTGCGCTTGCACTTTGCGCTGTGCCTCGGGGAAACACGCAGCAGCCATCATCATAATGCTTATTGCGGAAGCGGTCTAGATAGACGAGAATCAGCAATGTTGATTTCCCTCTAAGCGCAGGCCTCACAGTATCAGCCCCAGCAAGAAATAGTCCTCCAGACAGAAAGGCAATCTCGTCTTCATTCATTTGATACTCTGCATTTTTCTCCAGCAGGTTTTGGACGAAGTTCGGCTTGATAATTTCCTCGTTACGACTCTACGACACGCAGATCAGAAGCAGGGAGAGAACACAGAATGACGGGACCTACGATTTTGTCTTTGACTGTGTCGACGGACGAACGAGAGAAGGCTAGCTCCTCTTTGTGCCATTTATGCAGATCAGAGAGGTATCCAGGGACATACCGAAGTATTGGTACCGTGTCAACCCAGTACGCGCCTTGCCTCGCCACGGTACCGAACCGACGCATGAACATCATGATTTTTTGGACCAGGGGGTCGGAATACGTCGTCGTGGAAGGCTTGCCGTAGGTAAGGGTGATGATTACAGACGCGGCATACCTTACAACGCATGGTCAACAAGACAAAACCTTTCAAGATGAATCCCAATCCCACCGTTTAGCGTGCTCAATATGCTGTGAAGGATCATCTAGCAGATCCATCACCAGGTTTACGGCATTCTTGACTTGCAACGGCTGATACGTCTGTATGACTCGAGGATGGAGCTGGGATTGCACGGCTCTTCAAAGTTTCAGGGTCAGCGTGAAGGAGAAACGGGTGCCCAAAGACACTGTACCTTCGAAAACGTTTGTAGCGCTCTCCGGCACGCATCATGAGCATACGCATGTTTCTGCATAGTGTTTCCTGGACAGCGATCGACCTCGGACGATCTTGCAGAATGGCGTTTTCCTTTTCCATAATGTCGAGCGCTGGCTGGAAAGCCGGATGAACCTCACTCGAGGTTGACAGTGGGCGTAATACACATACCTCATACCGTCCAATTACTATGATATCTGTCATTCCCCGCCTCATCGAGAATATAGGACCATATTTTTGAGTGAGCTCTTCGTAGCGGAGGTAGGGACTACATAGTATATGAGCTTTAGAGGTGTGCGAAGTAGAAAGTTTAAGCGCGCGTACGTTTCAGTAGATATTTCGCTCCCAAAAAGCCAGTGACGTGGTGGACCGGGCGGGAGCGGAAGTTTTGAACGTGTGTTGAATAACCATAGAGCACCAAGAGTAGTGATCAGCAATAAAGTGACACTCGAAACATCGAGGGTCATGATAGTTCGTTACTGCATATGTATACGCGTGGCCATCTTATGTACAGACCAGAACCGAACCAGCCTGGAAGTAATGCTTATCATTCAGTAATGGTTCGTGTGAGTAGAACACCCAAGTGGTGACGGACTGATGGGTTCGAGGCAAATTTAGGTGTTTACATTTAGTTAGAACAAACTGTTGTCGAGGAACGGCTGGTCCGCTGACATGCTCCAGACCAGGGTTGATGAGGTCCATCCCAGCGATTACGTACTCTTTTTTGAGGCGGCCAATTGTGCTAGGACTTGTATGTAGCCACTAGGGAATTCGTTTTGCACAGATATGGCGGTATTACGCGTTTGCTCAGCTGAATTTACTGAGGTCGGCAATGATCTCAGATATGAACCACGCGGGCACGAGAGATGATGATAAGATCGATCTATTATTTGTGGTATGTACGTAGCAAGTGCGTTATAGGAATCAATGGTGGTGATCACCGGCTCAACCTATAGAAGGAGAGGTATTAGCATCATGATGTGGAGCATCGAACCGGAGAAAAATTTCAGCATTGCAGAAGTAGGAGTCACCAGTGGATACAAGATCCGTATGACTGTTGAGCTTGATAATGTGATATGTATTCATCATATGAAGAAGGGCTGGGAGAAACAGCGGAAAGGAGGAAAATAAAATACTCACCAAGACAGAGGGACAAACGACGACGTTGTGGACAAGCACGAAAAGAGAAAAATTTTTCGACTAAATGCGAATAAAACTCCGCTCTTGCCGATGTCGTGAATTAAGTCTCCGACATCATGCCGATTCCACTCGATTCTTTGCTCATATAAGCCGTCTTGGCTTTTTACTCATTAGAGGCGCTGGACAGAATTGTTGACTTCTCGTTGCTTTTGAGCACTCCATCCCCTTTTATCCAGTTGAATTTATCAATTCACCCCGTGGGAAAGCTGCTTCGTGACGGATCCCCGACAACAACAACAAAGCTTGCACTTGCAACTAACCCACTTCCGACCGTCATGAACTCTCCACTGCCACGGCACATCTGGCGAAAATTCCTCAACGTTCGGTTTGATCATCACACAGCTGTGCAAGGACGCACGTATTGTGATCATACCCAGACGTAAAAGCGATTAATTGTCCCCACGCTGAAGAATTCATCTGTCATTCCATGTCATGATTTTGCCGTAATATCTAATCTGCTCGACTATCTATCACGCGTTTAACTCGCGGTATCCGCTCGTTAACCACTAGGACCCACAGATGGACCTCCACGTAGTATACAGAACGACTTTACTTATGCATATGACGCGTTAGCGCTCTGCTAACACACGGACTATCTATTATTAGACCGGAGCCCAAACAGTATATAAACCATGTATTATACGGCCTTAAGCCTTAGCTTCGGACTAATCTCTATTCTCCTAACTCCACCCAAGCCCTACGCTAAGGCTAATACGATCATCCGTCTGGCAACGCCGACTCTTATTCACACAAGCATCGGTTGTACAACCGGTATATGCTTAGGATAAGATAAGCTGAGTTAGTCGCTGACATTTAGTCCGAAGCTTAAAGCTTACCTTATCGTTTGACACGAAATGCCGCCCCGCAGCCCCCGTCCCAAGCTAATCCCCGCTGGTATCCAGCACAAACGCCCGGACTACATGTCCGCCACCCGTCAGGCCCGCCCTGACCGAGACCGCACCACTCAGAGGCGCAAAGACTATGAGCAGCAGGTGCTCAACGAAGCCGAGTTGGAAGACGACTTCTACGAACCCGGGACGGTCTTCCGCTCCCCAGTAGTAGGGTCGGCCAGATACGAGGCCGAGAAAAGACCTGTTGTTCGAATCCCGAACACACCCACCCCGACACAGACACCCCCCGTCAGACCCACGCGCCCTTCGGCGAACGACCCCACCGAGGAAGGCTACAAGACCTTCCTCACCCTGTACGAGCCAAGAGTGGTGCGCTCAGAGCACCCCAAACCCTTCGTCTTCACCCCGAAGCCGAAACCAATCCCTGTGGCCCAGCCACAACCATCGAAACCCACGGTACACCCGCAATCTCTCCTCAAGAAACGATCCGAAGAGATCGTGTTCCCAAAGATAAACCGGCCCCTACCGGTAAACTACAGCCGACCCCTACCGGCACAACCCAAAGTGCCACCCCGGAACCCCGCACAGGGTTTTCCGAAACCTTTCGCTGGAGCAGGCCCGAACCCAGGACCCTCACAGCAGCCACCATGTCCCCCAGCACCATCAAGCTCATTAGTGGGACCATCGCAGCCGCCCTCTGTTTCACAATCGGCGCTGCCCTCTGGTGGTTTGTCTGCCACAGCACCCGGAGTCGCCAGGACAGAGAGTGGAACGCGCGTACAGGGGTCCGCTCCCTACAGGAAACCGTCACCGACGGAACGGAGAGCTCGGAAGAGTTCCCAATGGACCGAAGTCGCGCCCCCACCGAGGAGCGCATCCCCCTCCCCTCCCCGCCGCACGCCTTCGCCGCGGCACACGCACCAAGGACCCCCCGAGCCGGCAGCAAGCAGGCTCCCGATCACCGAGTCCGCAGAAGGATGGCAAGACCAAGAGTGGTACCACACCACCCGCCAGCACGTCCGAGGCGCCTATTATGCCGCCTACAGCAACCTCTCCCTTCTGTATGCCCCCGGAACAGAGCCGCAGTCCCGCACCGAGTCACCCGTCCTCGGTCTCGAGCTTAGGGGACCTCAGTATCCTCCGAGCGCCCAGACCAATGACACACGAAGTACTCTGGGCGGAGTATTTAGCGGGGAAGCCTGGAGGGAGTGGCACGGCAGCACCTTCGAGTAAAGGAAAAGGACGCGCCAAGATGCCGAGCGAGATGAACTGGGGAGAGCTCTACCTCTGGGTAGCAGAGCAGAAGCCGAATGAAATCTCATTCTTGACTTCTGAAGTGGGAGCACAATACGTGAGATTCGAAGCAGACGGACACCTGGCCTCGGCGGCCCAGGTAATCCAACAAGAAGCAACACACGACGCCGCCATCCTGTGGAACCGATACCACTGGGAAGAACCGATACAGGTCCCGATGGGCTACATCCCCAGCCCCATTAGACCGACCTTATCCCCGCCGGAACTAGCCCCGAAGCCACCGCTTCCCAGGGCATTTCAACCCTTACCTCCCCGCGCCGCACAACCACCACCGATCAACAAAAGCACGAAGCCGGTCTGGAGCCCACCAAAGCCCTGGACCACCCCAGTCGCATTCGGAATGGTGGGCGCCAAGCCCATCCCTTCACAGAAAGCAGGAAGCTGGTTAATGGCAGGCGCAGGAACCCTGCCGGCAAACCCCCCGGCACAACCCCCAGTACCGTCACCACAGTTCTTCCAGCTGCCCACATACCCGCAGGCACCCGCACCGGTTGCACCCCCACCCTGGGTTCTAGCTCAGGGCCAGACCGACCCCTACGGAACCCTGAAGCCCAAGCTGCTAAGGGACGTAGCCCCATTCGAAGGCAAGTCCGATGACTTGAAACGGTTTTTCGCCCAGTGCAAAATGACCTTCCAGGCCCATCAGGCCTACTTCCAGCAGCACTCCTTCAAGGTAGTGTTCTGCGTGAACTGACTGGACGGTGACGCCATGAATTGGTGGAACCTCCAAATCCCCGACCTCACTGATCCGAACAATCAGATGGTCAACTACCCCAAGTACGAAGCCTTCAAGGCTCAGCTGACGAACCGCTTCCACAAGGACTCCGACACGGAGTTGAAGCAGAACCAATGGGAGAAACTCCGCCAGAAGGACTTCCCTGACGGCGAGAAGTTCTTCCAAAGATTCGAAGAACTCGCATATGAAGCCGGTGTGCTGCACCACCCGCTCATGATGCTCTCACAGATCCGAAAAGCAGCAAGACAGACGTCGAAGGAGATCATCTACAAGAATGATGCCCGTCGACCCCAGACGTACGAAGACTGGAAGGGCCGGCTCCTCAACATGGACCTCGGCTACCGTCTCAGCAAGGCCGCCGGAGCATCCGGCAACAGCAACAACAACAGCAAGAACGCCTCCAGCTCGAAATCGAGTGGACCGTCGACCGGCGACAAAAAGACTAGCACCGGAACGACGTACGGCGGCCAGGGCCAACCCATGGATATCGGCAAGCTCCGATCCGAGGGTCGCTGCTACAACTGCGGCGAGAAAGGGCACCTGAGCAAGGACTGCAAGAAGCCATGACGCAAGAAGCCCGCGGCAGAAGTACGGGCCATCTGAGACTACTGGGAAGGCCAAACCAAGCTTCTCGAAGGACCAGCCACAGAAGACACAGCGGTCACCACCAAGATCGAAGAGGTAAAAGACGAGGCCGGGCAGTAGATTCGTCTGCTCCGGCCCCTCTTCACATTTCACACTCGCACAAGGCAGGACCTTTAAATACTGATACATTGTCTGTAGGTAGTTCGAATAAATATTCTATCCTCCAAGTGCAAGAGTGCGAAGACAGAACCGAATCCGACAGGTCCGACGAACAGGACAACAACCCGACGAGAGGCGGGACTATACCTCTCACCCCGCCAGAGTGCGCAAGCACATTGCCCGGGATCTCACAGTGTCAGTCGCCTAGCGCATCTGAGGGGGTCCTCCCGGGACTGGCTAATCGAGTGTGTGAAAAGCTAACGCGGAATCACCTCGAAAAGACCTTAGATGTGGTCAGGGGAACGGACACGAAAGGCACCCGAAGTACCCCGGAGGACACCCACAGCCGGAGGCAAAGTGGCTCCTCGGATCAAGACTCCTCAAGAGCCCGGAGGCCACGCGGGCCCCAGTCGAACGAAGAAAAGACCGACCCTAGCAAGCGGCGAGATGCGCTCGCCCCGGCAGGACCAAGAAGCACCCCGAGCGGTGAACAGGGAGGTGCCCCAAAGGGCGAACCCTGCGGCAAGACCAAAGGTGCGATTCCTAGCAGTATTCGGCACTCAACTCCCATAGATACGCACCCGAACGCCGCGGACAACGCGACTCAGGGCGGATGGGACGGTGAGGAACCCGAACCCTCCGAATCAGAAGCGCAAGAGTTCTCAATCGACGGTTCAAACGCGGCTTCTAGCGACAGCCAATCGTCGGGCACGAGAAGTGAGGCCCCTTCAAGATACGGCTCCCGCCGCAGCTCGGTAAGTTCAGTCACCACCGCCTCGAGCTCACGACCCGTTGTTATGATAGAAGTCCCGGACGAGGAAGACGACACCTCGTACCGACGTTGGATGGCTGCTGGCGCCAGGCAGGAAACTGCGAAGCCAGCCGCATGCGGGACATCCCCGAAGCGAAAAAGTCCTCCCTTACCGGAGGCAGGACGCCCAACCAAGGGAGCCGATAGCACGGCTACCCAAGGCGGCAACACCTTGGTGGAAACATCCGTGGTTCCTATGGAACCTAGACAGGTACCGACGAGGCCGCTAGTCCACGTCTGGTCAAAGCCCTTCACGGCAGACTGGACACAGCAGCGGATTCGGGATGCTAAGTCGCATGAAGAGCGAGTAGCTATCCTGAAGAACTGGGTTCACCCAAAAAGAAGAAACGAAGTGGACGACGCCATGGTCACCGACATAGTCGGCCCAGACGTCTTTGTATCGGAGCGCTACGAGAACATCGTCAGCTGGCTCCACGACTTACACCAGGCCCCGAAGTACATCCGAGGCCGACCAGGAAAATCAGTAATGATCAAACTCAGACTCGAAACGACCGATACCCGAAAGGGGTTCGATATCAAGGCTTTGCTCGACAGCGGCTGCACGCACAGTGTCATCAATAGCAAATTCGTCATAGCCAACGAACTCAACACGGTCAAAAACGCATTCGCCACCCCCGTCTATAACGCAGACGGGACCCGAAACGTCGGAGGCGACATCAAAGAACACGTGGACGCGCGAATCATCATCGGCGACCACACCGAACGAATAGACCTAGCAGTAACCGACTTAGGTACCGCCGACATGTTCCTAGGACATGATTGGCTTCAACGTCACAATCCCTTAGTCAACTGGGAGACAGGCGAGGTGTCTCTGGTCCGGTGTCACTGCAGGAACATTCCGTTCCACCTCCCCGACGAAGACCCGGAAGCCCGATGGGGCGACGAAATAGAAGCTGGCGATCGCATCTTAATGGTGGATTGCAGCGAGGAGATCGAAATCAAGATCCGCGCAATGGGATCTAAAGCCAACGACCTAGCGGCCAAAGCCAATGCTGGCAAGACCGCAAAGTCATTTGAGGAAATAGTACCGGAGTGGGCACGAGACTTCGAAGACGTATTCTCGAAAGAGAACTTTGACGAGCTTCCCCCACGAAAACCCTGGGACCATGCTATTGAGCTGATCCCGAACGCCAAAGCAAGCCTCGACTGCAAGACGTACCCGTTAAACCCCAAAGAGCAGGAAGAGCTAGACAAGTTCCTAGAAGAGAATCTCTCTACCGGCAGAATCCGACCGTCCAAGTCGCCTATGGCCTCGCCCTTCTTCTTCGTCAAAAAGAAAGATGGCAAGCTGCGACCAGTACAGGACTACCGAAAACTGAACGAGATGACGATCAAGAACAGGTACCCCCTGCCCTTGATCAGCGACCTTATGGACAAGCTCCAAGGCGCCAAGTACTTCTCCAAGCTCGACGTCCGATGGGGATACAACAACGTACGCATCAAAGAAGGAGACGAGTTCAAAGCGGCGTTCCGCACGAACCGCGGCCTATACGAGCCGCTAGTAATGTTCTTCGGGCTCACCAATTCGCCCGCCACATTCCAAACCATGATGAACGATCTTTTTAAAGACCTCATCGCCGAAGGAAAAGTCACGGTATATCTGGACGACATACTAATCTTTAGCAAGACCAAACAGGAACACCGAGCGCTCACGCGCCAGGTCCTCCAAATATTGCGGGAAAACAAGTTGTTCCTAAAACCCGAGAAATGCGAGTTCGAGACTCTGGAAACGGAGTACTTGGGCGTTATCATCAGCGAAGGAAAGATCCGAATGGACCCAGTAAAAGTCGCCGGCATTCTAGAATGGCCGACACCCACAAAGAAGCAAGAGCTACAAAGCTTCTTAGGGTTCACCAACTTTTACCGCCGGTTCATAAAGAACTATTCCCAGAAGGTGAAGGCACTCACCAAACTCACCGGCAAGGTACCATGGAAATGGACCAAAGAGCAAGACGACGCCATCACGGCAATCAAGAACGCAATGCAAGAGGACGTAGTCCTATCAATGCCATCCCCTAACGGGAAGTTCCGAATCGAGGCAGACGCCAGTGAAGGAGCAATCGGCGCAGTCCTCAGCCAACTCAATGACGGACAGTGGAGGCCGGTAGCCTTCATGTCCAAAGCCCTCTCCGCCACTGAGCGGAATTACGAAATCTACGACAAGGAGTTGCTAGCTATCATGCTAGCCTTAGACGAATGGCGCCACTACCTCATGGGCGCCGAAGAAGTATTCGAAGTATGGACGGATCATCAGAACCTCCAGTACTTCCGTAAACCCCAGAAACTCAACCGCAGACAAGCGCGGTGGGTAACGGAGCTTGCGGAGTACCACTTCACGTTGCACCACAAACCAGGAACAGCAAACAAGAAGGCCGACTTGTTAAGTCGACGAGCGGATCACGACCAAGGCGCGAACGACAACCAGGATGTAACGGTTCTCAAACCGGAACATTTCCGCGCCCTACTCATGCCTACGCTCGGCGAGGTCCATGACAAGATCAGGCGCGTACTCAGGGATCGAAAAACCTGGGACGCACATATCGCCTCGTCCCTGGCACATGAACGAGGGGTCACGCAAGAAGGCGGGCTCCTATACTTCCAAAATCGAGTCTATGTTCCGAAAGACCAAGAACTCCGTGGGCAGGTCATAGCCCAATGTCACGACCACATCACCGCCGGACACCCCAGCGCCAGTAAGACGGAAACCCTAGTCCTAAGGGACTGGTGGTGGCCAAGCCTCAAGAAGGATGTGAAAGCATACGTCGCAGGATGCGAAGTGTGCCAACGCACCAAACCAAGGACCGCCAAAAGAAAGGCGCCCTTGAACCCGAACGAAGTCCCCACATGCCCGTGGGAAATCATCAGTACCGACTTAATTGTCGGACTACCCCTGTCACAAGGATACGACGCCATCTGTGTCATAGTAGACCGATTCAGCAAAGCAGCAATCTTTGTACCCTGCCATGGGACATTGACAGCCGAAGGCTGGGCACGAATCCTCCGAGACGAAGTCTTCTGCCGATACGGCATGCCCTCGAAGATAATCTCGGATCGGGGCGCTCAATTCGCCTCAGGATTCATCAAGGAACTCTACAAAGGCCTGAACATCACGCCTAACATGTCGACCGCATTCCATCCGCAAACCGATGGACAGACCGAGCGAGTAAACCAAGAACTCGAGAAGTACCTCCGCATGTTCGTCAAGTACCGACAGAACGACTGGAGCGAGTGGCTCCCTATCGCAGCATTCCAGCACAACAACAGAGTGCACACTGCGACGGGATACTCCCCTTTCTACCTCAACTATGGAAAGGATGCAGCCGTAAGGCCCGCTCACGCTTCCAAGGAAGCTCGCCCCGCGACCCACATGTTCGTAGCCGAACTAGAGAAAGCCCGCAAACTAGCCGCAGAATCGTTGGAAAAGACCAACCAGCAGATGAAAAAGCATTACGACAGAAAGAACGAAGAAAAGACGGAATTCCAACCCGGAGACAAAGTCTGGGTGGAATCAACGCACATCACGACGAATCGACCGACAAAGAAGTTAGACGACAAACGCTACGGACCCTTCGAGGTCGAAGCCAAAGTCGGAGCCTCGGCATACCGCCTAAAGCTCCCCGCTGTTTGGAAGATTCATAACGTCTTCAACGAAGTATTATTAACCCCATACATTCCACCCGCATTCCCCAACCAAGAAATGCCGCTACCTCCGCCCCCCGACATCATTGACGGGTTCGAAGAACTAGAGGTTGAAGAACTTCTAGGGGCAAGACGCGAACGAGGGCACTGGAAGTATCTAGTCAAATGGAAAAACCAGCCCTACGAGGAAAACCAGTGGAAAAAGGAGTCGGAACTCCCGAATTGTCAAGAACTCATCGAAGAATACTGGGAAAATCACCAAGAAGACAGTATTGCGATGTTGTCGGGACGACAACCTTAAGAAGGGGGTAATGTCATGATTTTGCCGTAATATCTAATCTGCTCGACTATCTATCACGCGTTTAACTCGCGGTATCCGCTCGTTAACCACTAGGACCCACAGATGGACCTCCACGTAGTATACAGAACGACTTTACTTATGCATATGACGCGTTAGCGCTCTGCTAACACACGGACTATCTATTATTAGACCGGAGCCCAAACAGTATATAAACCATGTATTATACGGCCTTAAGCCTTAGCTTCGGACTAATCTCTATTCTCCTAACTCCACCCAAGCCCTACGCTAAGGCTAATACGATCATCCGTCTGGCAACGCCGACTCTTATTCACACAAGCATCGGTTGTACAACCGGTATATGCTTAGGATAAGATAAGCTGAGTTAGTCGCTGACATTCCAATCCAGATCCCACTATCGTCGAACCTATTCTGGAGTCTTTTCTCTCATACCTTGTCCGTAAAGGCTGTCTGGACGACCTACTTCCTATCAGTCTTGACCTTTTCCTTCATATGCTTCGGGTTCGTTTACCTATACTTGAACTGGTTGATAATCATGTCGGTCCACGTCCGGCTACGAGTCCGCGTGGTAGACATGGCTGTCGAGGCGTTGACCGGCACTGATGTACAGACTGAATGCTATACTGTCGGCGCCATCTCTGACATTCTTGCAGCAAGGCGACAGTAACTGGGCCACCTGGAATAACCGAGAGTCTACTCATGCACTGTACAGACTACGGCGATTGAAAGCAAGCGGCCTCGACTCTTGTTTAGTCACGCGGCTAGTCCCCAGCTGGAAATGACTATGCTCCCAACGTCCAACAATTTTATGAGAAAGCCTCGGTGAGTCGGTGCTGCAATCCTTTATGTATCTGCTTGTCGAAATACTGAACAATAGGTTTTTAGGTGCGGCTTCACCTAGCCTTATATTCGCCACCGTCGCTTTTTGGGTTTTTTTGGCGAGATCTCCGCTATCATTTCGAAAAGGGTGCGTCTGGGCATTTTCATCGTCAATATTCTGGCGTACATGAGGAGGACAAGACCGAGATTATTTCAGGTGAAAGTTGCACCTTGGGTCAAAATGTATGCACTAACAAAAGAATTATACAGGTCCTCTTCATTGGCGAGGTTCGCATGATTCTGATTTCATGCGTGCAGATGCCGGCTTGGAAGCGAAAGGCGGGGCAAGTGGGTGGGGAAGATGTGAGGCTGACGTGTATGTGGACGAGAAGCGAATCGTTCATAGGTTGAAGCTAAGAAGCAGCAAGTATCAGTCGATAATCTGCCTTGTTACCCTCTCCTGGGACAATAACAAAGAAGGCAACTACATAGTAATGACGCGCCTACTCAGGGAAGGCAGCAAGCTCGTGCTTGATTATTGGCAAACTTTGAACGCAACGGATATCGGTTATCAAACACGAACCAAGGGTATCACAGTGATGTGGAACGTGGCTGTCGAGCCAGCCCGAGCGTTTACACTGGCAGAGTGCAAGTATCAGTTAAAAAATATAGCTACAGAACTACTACACAACGTGTAGTCAGTTAAATAAGAATATATCGACGTTCTTCAGTAATACGCGTGAGATTCTCGTCGTACCATTCCAACACGGACACTTTCTCAAACCTTTTCCCTGGCAGGCTTTGTCCAACAACGCACCGATATGGAGGCATATGGGAGAAGTAGAAAATCAGTGTGTAAGTGTCTTCAGGTATTGGGTATGTGTGGGCAGCGGTGACCTTGAATCGATTAATCCCATCATCGCATTCAACAATGAACTCTCCATGTCGATCGTCCCCTTCCACGGCAGCCAACCCCCGGACTATCCCGTCAATGCACTCCCCCTCACACCAATCCAGATCATCATCATCATCCCCTTTCTCATCAAGACTGTTGATGCTCTGATGTGGAAGCAGAGGCTTCGTCATAACCTGGTCCCACGACGGCCTCCATTTTGGGCCTCCATTTCCGGGCTCAGGACACAAGAGGAACAACTCCAACCGACAAGTCCCATGCATCGAATGGACGAGTGCTGTCCATGCGTCCTCCAGAGATGCGCTCTCATAGTATGCCGGTATCCACCGGGAGCACATCAGAAATGTCAGTCCCGCAATCTTGTCCACTGGGATCGTCGACACCCGAGTCCGCATCTCCAGTGTTTTGTGGATCTCCCAATAGGCATCTGTCGCACACTGCAGCTGCTTGTGAAATCTGGTCAGCAGCTCGGTCTCATACTTTCCGTCCTTACACTCGGCATGCAGTGGTCCATCTGGTGTGTCCCCGGCTATCACCCTCCACTCTCCAACTTCCTGTAGTGTCCATGCACGTCTAAACTAGGATCGATCACTCTCCAGGTCGCCCTTATTCAATGTCAAAGGCCGACCCAGCCCACTCAAGTAAATTACCACTTCCATTTCATGATACACGTTTCCGATGGTGGGCACATCCAGCTTCCATTCCTCTATGCGCAAGTCCTCCCTCCATCCGCCCACCTGTCTCAAACAGAGAACGTCCAGCCATGCGTACTCCACTCCGAGATTTAGCAACTCAATGCGGATCAGATTGAGGTCGGCATCCTTTGGGATGGGAACGGGCCATTCATATCCATTGATGGGTGTCCACACTGTGGTGCGATCCTTCTCGTCCACCCATGCGTGCGATATTGGCACAGGCGGCAGGCGGTCTTCACCAAAAGCGTCGCCGTTTACGTAGTAATAGCCAGGGTCTATTGGCACCACCCGATTACTATACAGATCCCAGACACGTCGAGGTGGCAAATCTGGATCGACGATCTGGTTACCAACGAGTGCTTTTCGCCGTTTCTTATCGTGGTGGGTTAGAGACAAAATCACATATTTTTCATTTTTTTCGCTTTGGAGTAAGTATTCACAAGTAAATGCAGGTATTCACAGGTAAATACAGGTATTATGAAGTATTTGTAAGTAATCGGAGGTAAAGCAAGGTAAACGTAAGTAATGATAGGTACGGATAAGCTAAATATCGTTCTGTTGTGAATGTAATTAGCGTAAGATGAATGAATGGTGAATGAGCACCAATGTACAACTTGTATATTGGTGGTTTGTCTGAGACTTGACGGCGCGAGGGAGGAGGAAGTCGGCTGCAAGAAAAGGTGTGGTACGTAGGGTACCAAGAGAAGCCGAGACCTTGAGAACAGTCGGGATACCGACGTGTCGCGTGTCAAGTCTGGAGCACGTGGTAGGGCAGAAACGGGACAACCGAATCCGGAAACACCATGCACTGAAGGGAGTAGGTGGGTGGGTCGAAAAAGAAAGACGAAATGACCTCGAGTTTGCTTCAAGCGATGTGGTGGAAGGAGCGAGGAGGCAAACGACGCGTCACTGGGGACGCCCAATCCTTTGGGGAGATGCCCCATGTGTATACTATACAAAGAGGTTCGTCACTGTTATCACTATCTTATCTTATCTCGGAACTTAGAATGCCGTAGGCGACAGCTTGAAATAGTGTGCTACTTCAGAATACCGGGGAATACTGTAACGGCCCGTTACTATTTATTTCCTATCTCATCTTTCGTACCTTTGATGACGCATGTCTCCCATGCGTCCCACATTCCTTATCCGTCGCTAGACCCCTCTACGTTCGTTTTCTTACTACCTTACAGTAGCTACTATCTATCGGACTTCCTTTATTCCTTACCTTATCTTACATTACAAATATCAGACTATATAGTACAGTAGCTAGAGGGTAGATACCCTTGACAATCTTATAACCCATCCTAGTTCTATTGTGCGCCTATCAGTGAACTCAGAAACAATTACCTCGAAAGTCCTTACTCAGCAATCTTATCTTTTCCGTGTCACGATTGACGTGTTACTCTTCACGCCAACGTTACATATTTTGAACTAGTCCCGGTTTCTTCTCAGCTTTACTCTTCTCTACGCCTTGGTCACCCACCGGATCCACCTGCGGTCTGATCAACCCAGACTTCCTAGGCTACCACTATACCAGCACTTTCGACAAACTTTGTCACCACTTCTCTAATAAACTATGGCTGTACATTACAATCTTCGTGGCGGTCGTGGCGTGCGGAACCCTGCCAGCAATCAGGGTAGTCCCCCTGCGAGCCCGAAGTCAGGTGAGTCTCTTTCTTTGACTTCCCCATTGACGCCTATCTCTCCTAGCATCGTGCCGGCTATGCCTGGAGCGGAGAGTACCCTCCTCCTCTATAGCAGAGTGGTCTCTCCAACTATACCCCACGTCGAGGCGAGGCCTGCTCCTCTCGACGCAGCGTCACCCGTGTCATCCATGGGCAACCGTGGCTCTGACGATTTGCTTTCGAGCGCCCGGCCATCCATTGGAAACAATGGCTCTGGTGATTTGCCTTCGGGCACTCGGTCACCCGTCGAGGACGGCTCTGACAATCGGTCGGCTGTCTATTATGACAGTTTCGATGGCATAGTTGAGGAGCGGGACAGTAATCCCAATCCCTGGACCCATGTAGTCTATGGTAGACCAAGGAGTCGTAGTCCTACTAGTTCTGTATTTGCTCAATACAGTCAGAAATCCATTCAGTCCAAATCGACAGTTACTAGGATTCGGAATGAGTACTTTCCCCAAGTAGGAAAAGGTGTTGGACCCCAGAGCACTCCAATCACTGAAGCAAACGCGGCTTTAACGCCCGAGCAACAAGAAGGAATCCGTCGACGGGCGGAAAATGTTGCTATAGTCAGCGACGGCTATGAATCTGAGGACTCAATTGACAATCATTCGCAAGGCGAAGGACCATCCTCTGGCAAGGGCAAAGCAGCGGATCCCCGCAACTGGGGTGCTGCACAACTCAGTGAAGAGGAATTGGACGCGGACGAGCAGCGTCGTGCTTTCAAATTCTGGAACAGAGTCAAGAAGGAGAAAGCAACTGAATTGCAAGCATTGTATGATATACAAAATGACATCAACGCCGAACCCTCAGCATCCGTTAGGCGAGAACCAGTTTTCGAACCTGAAATAAGACAGGAATCGTTGTCGGTCCCAATCCCAAGCCCAGTGGTGCAGCGACGACCGCGGGTCACCATTGAGGACATTGTGGATGACGATGAAGTTCAGTATCTAGGGAGAAGAGAAAGCCCCCTTGAGAATAGTTATCGTGAAATCGTTACTAAACCTACAAAGCCCCAACCCCGTACTAGAAATCTGGCGGCACCCCTCTCAACTCTAATGGAACAGCAGATCGAGGATGTGATAGCAGGAAGGCCAAGACGTGACCCAGGAAATTCCCGATCCCCAGGCTTTCAGAAGATCCCAGGTCAATACATACGACCTGCAGATCAGATTGAACCAACAAGCCATTTGGGACGAGCAATGAATGGACGTGCAGGTGTAACAAGAACTCCTAGTGGTGGTCCGCCGGATGATGAACCTTCGGATTCATCAGACTTCTCCTCATCTTCGCGCAACGACGAAATCCCATCAGATGAGGAGTACACGTCGAACCGAAGCTTGAGGAGACGTCGATCTCAAGAACAGAATTGGCATAGTCGCCCTAAACGAAAGCTAATTTTGAAGCCTGTTGCGCCAGTGAAATATAATGGTGAACCAAATTCAGAATCATTCCTGACCTTCATGGATGACGTGAACGCTTACCTTCAAGAAGGTGGAGTCCCCAGAAAGGATCGTGTGCGCAAAATTGGCGCTTTCCTGACAGGGAAAGCCCAACAGTTTTATCGTAGTACAATACGGGATCAAGCCCGACACTGGCGCCTGAAACCTTTCTTCAAGGAGTTATATAACTATTGTTTCCCATTGATGTACCGTATGGAACAGAGACGTCTTTTGATGCGTGCTTTCCAGAACGAGAGGACTGTTCGTGAATATGATGCAATCCTACATCAATTCTTTAACACAATTGGAATCACCGGTGAACGAGAAATGGTTAACCGACTTTGGACTGGCCTACGAAATGAGATCCAGATTGGCCTGTGGCGGGAACGGTTGCATCCTGAGTATTCTTCATACACTGAAGTATTGGAAGCTGCTGAACTGATTGAAATCATTGAGAACGTTTCGAAAACAAGACCAGGAACTCGAAATCATAAAGGTCCTGATAATCAGCCTGCATCCGGCGGTAATAGCAAGGGAAATGACCACTCACCTTACCCCCCAAAGAACCAAACCACTCATAAGTCTTCCAAAGGATTCAAGAATTCCAAGGACTCTCGCTCACAGCCTGCCCCTTCAGGAAATTCAGGAAACAAGCCAAAGCCCCAACCTAAACGGCCAGAGCTCTCTGAGAAAGAGAAGGAACGTCGAAAGAATGAAGGGCTTTGCTACCATTGCGGAAAGTCTGGACATATGTCGCGTCAATGTCCGGATGGAAAAACGGTGAAAAGCGGAAAGAGTACCTCCCCACCCAGCTTGACTACTGCAAATGTAAACATCAACATGGAACAGTTGCGCGAGCTTGCAGAAACGACTGAAGATATTCATGAGTTGAAAGTCAGGATGATAAGCACCTGGCTGGACTCACTAGAAGTGGGCCCCAACGTTTATGGATCAGAGGACGAGTCCCCCGTACAACACACGGCGTCGGACTCGAGCGATTCGGAGACGGAGGGCGACTCTCATCAAATGCGGTGTGGATATGGTGCATATTCGCACCGCTGTGAGCCTGTCCCAGGTACCAAGGAAATCTGGCAATCAATGAACAGAGAAATGGACAGCGGGGTGAAACCTAAGGAGCTGTCGCATTTTGGAGGATTGTTCGACCGAGTAAAACAGGTGATTGACCTGTACTCGGGCGAACTGGCATTAGTTTCCAATTCTCGCTCCCGAGATTCAGCGTTGGCGGATGCGATTCTCCGCCACTTTGATAATCCAGAGGAGAGTCGACGACGAGTCAATATCAACCAAATCGTTGATCATGTTATGAATGACATAACCATGGATGGCTGTACGACTTCAGAAGGGGAGACTTGTTCAAGCTCGGACAGTGGTAGCTGTCCAGCCTTACAGACCGTGTCCGCATCTGAGCCCTCTGATCCATCTGAGTCATCGTCTGATTCATCAGAATCTTCCGTTTCCTCATCAGAAACCTCGATTCACTCTAGCTCGTCATCAGACGCATCCACATTCGTCAGTGCCCACCTGTTGGAAGGAACATCTTCCTATGACAGCTCGTCAGTAGCTGACTGGGCAGCGGACAAAGAGACTTACAGTACAGATAGTTCTATAGACGAACGAACATGGCAGGAGCGATACCAGCGTGAGGGTGAGCAATATAACGTTTGCTTGACCAACTTGGAAGAATTTGAAAGTGAGGGAAAAATTCCCCTACTCCTACGAGCGCCCCCAAATAATATCTTCCCCGAAGGGGAACGGATGTTGAATATTGGTAGGGTGTCCCGCCTCGAAGGTTTAAATCCTGTGAAACATGAGTTCTATCGAACGAACCGGCATAAGTCTAAGATACCATTGGAAGTGTCAGTTCACCTTCTCCCATATGTCCCTTGGGAGACCCCAACAGTCGAACAACAAACGGGCCGTTGGATTTTTGATGACTTTGCACATGGAATTGTTCGATCCTTGGAAGAAAAGCTTGATGCCACGGAATCATATGGGCGTTATGAGGCCCCATCTCCCCGTGCCTTTGGAGATTCCGTTGCACAGCACTTACGATGGATACTGGACACTCATGGCCCATATCCTGGTGATCACCCTGACGTCTTGACCTGTAAATGGTCGATAACATCTCCACTAGGGAGGTTTAACACTTACCGGGTATCGGAAACCCATCATCTAGTGTGGGATACCTGGCATGATGGACCTGATGAGGTCGGGGAATTCCTGTTGCCGACTGCATGGCTCGAAGGGTCGGAATTCAACGTCGCGTTATGGTACGCACTGGAGCGGAGTAAGTTGGCTGGGATATCGGTGCACGACTGGCCAGCTTACAACTCATGGTTCCACGGAGGAACGATGGATAGGGTGTTGGAGAATGATGTGGTCAAGTATCTGGCTGATCGCGTATTCCAGGGCGACCACCTATTCCAGCTTGATGGCTCATGGGGTTGGACTAGGGGCGAGGCATGTCGGTGGCAGCCAAGATTTGAATGCATCGACGTCTATGATTTACCATGGAAGGAATGGGACTCTACTCGATACGAGAACTTCAACTCTGAAACAGATATCTTGTTGAGAGACCTGTTGCAAAAACGGGTCGAAATCTTACCTCGTTCTTTACTCCGGAGAGACATGTTTGATCTGGATCGATGGTATCGAACCCGGTTGGCTAATGATTTCCGAGACAACACAGCCACTGATGTTTGGGCCTCGGATGACGGTCCCTTCACCCCAGTGCTTGGTTTCTTGGTCGACGAAATCCTGGGCCTAGAAGATGCCTGGTTAAATAACCCATACTGTAAGCTTCCTCTTACTTTAGATACCGACGATTTGACTGACACGTCTCAGTATTGTCTTCAACTCAGTGGAACACATCCTCGACAGTCAAATCTGATGGCAGTCCAGCGGAATTCTTCAACCGTAAAGGACATGAGACGACGTATTCCGAAGACACTTGTTATTGTCGTTCGTATCGCTGGTCACCCGTGCCGGGCCTTGTTGGACACTGGATCCATGGGGGATTTCATCTCCTCGACCGTTGCGGATCAGTTGGGATTGAAGCGAATAGAGCTCGCGGTGCCATTGCCCCTTCAGTTGGCAGTTCAGGGTTCCCGGTCTAAGATAAACTTCGGTGTACGGTGCCTATTCGAATATCAAAATGTTAAATGTGATAGATATTTCGACATCGCGAACCTTTCGAGCTACGATGTGATTTTAGGCACTCCATGGTTATTCCAACATCAGGTAACTGTCGGTTTCAATAGTTCGAGGGTCGTTATTGGTAGCGACACTCCTCGTGCATTGGAGGGACCTTCTGTTAGTGTGTTAGAATCTCGCGCAGCAACTATATATGATGAATCATTAGCGAAATATAGGAATATGCTGGTTGAGTACGCACGACCTTTGTTCAAAAAGGCAGGAGACACTCCTCTCCCTCCTCTGCGTGCGATAAACCATGCAATCCCGTTGATTGACCTTGACAAGGTCTATCCTTGGCGCCCATCCCGATGCCCTGAACTGTTCCGGGAACAATGGGATGCGAAACGCAAGGCTTATATCGAGACGGGGAGATGGAAGGTGACGACGGCTTCAAATACCGTCCCCATGCTATTGATTCGGAAACCTGGGACTACACTGCTACGTACTGTGGTGGACCTACGCGCTAGAAATGCCAACACCCGGAAACTTGCTTCCCCTCTCCCTGACATCGATGGTATCCTACGGCGAGTTGCATGCGCCAAGTTCTTCTCGTTAATGGACAGCAGCGACGCTTACGAACAGGTGCGCATCGAACCAAGCCACGTAACTCGAACGGCAGTTTCCACACCTGATGGAAACATGTTAAGCTTGGTGATGCAACAGGGTGATTGCAACGCACCAGCGACGTTCCAAGCAATTATGAATCATATTTTTTCACCGTACATAGGTCGTTTCATGGATGTGTATCTCGATGACTTGATTGTGTATTCCGAGTCCCTGGAGGATCATATAAAGCATGTTAAGTTGATAATAGATATCTTAACGAAGGAAAAGTTCTACCTGGGCGAGAAGAAGGTCCATTTCCTCGCCAAGGAACTGAAGGTCCTCGGACGAATTGTGGATCATCATGGGATCCGGATGGATCCCGATAAGGTCGACGCCATATTGAAGTGGCCTACTCCTACAAACAAGAGTCTGCTCATGGGGTTCCTCAGTTCGTTGGGATGGCTGGCAGAGGATATTGTGAAAATTCGGGTTCCCATGGGCCAGCTCAGCGCAGTAACCGGTGCGACTGTCCCGTTTCGCTGGGGATATAGCGAACAACGTGCATTTCAGGAATGCAAGCTTCTCGCGAGAAACTGCCGTGATCACCACCGAGTCCCGATGAAGTATGGTGGGGAGGCTCCTCACGTCTGGCTCGTTTCCGATGGTTGTGCCTCAGGCGTTGCAGCTGCTGTAATACAGGGTGACCATTGGAATAGAGGTGTTGTTTGCGCTTTCTTCTCAGCGAAGTTGACGTCTGCTCAGCAAAATTACCCAGTGCATGAAATTGAGATGCTTGCTGGGGTCGAGAGCATGTTGCGACATCGTGACATCCTGCAAGGTGTTCATTTCACCTGGGTAACAGACCATAAGGGTTTGACTCACCTATTCGAGCAGAAAAACCTGTCGGGCAGACAAGCACGTTGGATGGAGAAAATGTCGGAATTCGATTTCGACATTAAGTACGTCCCTGGAACGGAGAACGTGTTGGCTGACGCCTTGTCTCGTCTATGGTCGAACGAAGCTCCTGGGACTGTTAGAGGCCGTGGGGCTTACATGTACCACGACGTGGTAGATAATGACTCACTCGGGAGTCATGCCATTTCTATGCCGTTGCTCGTTGGTACAGAGGCTAGGTGTCTCGTCAACGAGACGGAGTTGGAAGCTTCGGCAATGTCGTTACGATCTGACCGTCGCCCGTCTGCGAGAGCTCGGGGTTTGGATAACGAATTGGTCCCTGGGACTCTGGTCGGAAGGCGTTTCGTGCCCCCTGGACAACGAAAGGAGGGCGGGTTGGGGAAACAATCTTCAAAATTAGCCAAAGAAACCACAGAAACAGCGTTCCCTGCGTTGAACACCGGAATTGACACTGCAGGGATGGAGGACAACGATGACGTGGCGGAAGCAAATGCAAAAGAGGGAAATTTGAAATTACCCCGCAGTGATTTACCCAATCCGAAAATGAACTCCGGGAAACCCGAGGCTGAGGTCACCCCCACCGTCCAAAATGCATCTCTACTCGGACACGTGTCAGAAGGACGTTCAGCTACCAACCTAATAGCTGTGCTTAGGAATAAATACACTAATGATCCTCTGTTCCGAAAAGTCCTGGCCAACCCAAAGGAATTCCGCAACTTCGAAATAAGAGACAGCCTGATTTTCATCAAACTTGAAGACAGGGAATTGCTTTGCATACCGGACCATGTGCACAGAGGAAGAAGCATTAAGGAAATAGTGATAGACGAAGCCCACTCACTATTAGCTCACCTAGGAAGTCGAAAGACGCTGTCATATCTTCGCGACCACGTCTGGTGGAAATCTATAGCCAAGGACGTTGAGTCGTTTTGTAATACTTGCATTACCTGCAAACGAACCAAGACCAATAGCCAAAGACCCTATGGTATGTTGCACCCTTTGAGTCCGCCTACGTACCCTTGGGAGACTATCGGGATTGACTTCATGGATTTTCTCCCGGAATCAAAGAACCGTGACGGCGTATATGATATGCTGACGGTCATTATTGATCACTTAACGGGAATGGTGCATCTAGTACCCAGCCGCATGAATTATAAAGCTAAAGAAGTAGCCGAACTGGTATTCTCAGAGGTGTATAAATATCACGGGCTACCGAAGGCTATTGTCAGTGATCGAGATACTCTGTTTACCAGTATTTTTTGGTCTCACCTGCATGCATTGATAGGAACCAAGCTGAAGATGTCCAGCGCGTATCATCCCGAAACAGATGGACTGACGGAACGATCGAATAGGACCGTCGGCGCAATGTTGAGGCAGTGCGTATCTGCCGATCAAAAAGATTGGGTGTCCAGGCTCCCTGCGATCGAGTTTGCGATTAATAGCGCTCGATCGGAGACTACGGGATACGCACCCTTCTTTCTGAATACAGGACGAATGCCTCGCTCCATGATATGGAATAGCCCTCTCAAAACCGAATATCCAGGGGTAAGAGCGTTTGCTCAGAGAATGAAACTTGCCGTAATTTCGGCTCACGACTCTATCCTAAATGCTAGAGTAAAACAAACTCGAGACGCCAATCGGAAACGACGACCCGTACCTTTTGCCAATGGTGATCTTGTGTATCTGTCAACTAAGAACATTTCCTTCCCGAAAGGTTTGGCTCGTAAACTGGTGCCAAAATACATAGGCCCTTATCGCATCCTGAAGGACTTTGCGAACGGTAGCTTTCTCGTTGATTTGCCTGCAAGCCTGAAAAGCCGAGGAATCCATAATGTATTCCACTCATCACTGTTAAGGATTCACGTGCCTAATGATGATCGTTTATTTCCTGGCAGGGCTGAAAACCAGGTAGGAATGTCGGAGGAAAGCAGCGGCGAATGGGCCATTGACCAGATAATAGGACACTCCGGGTCCAAGACGGACGCCCTGTTCCAAGTAAAGTGGAAGTCAGGGGATGTGACGTGGCTCCCGTACGAAAAAACGGACCATTTGGACGCCCTATCCGAGTATCTTGACGCCTTGGGAATTGAAAATATATCTCAACTACGAGACAGCCAAATTCCGGTGCCTGAAAGCACCGATAGTGATATCGAGGCTGACGGAATCCCAGTCAGTACACTGTCGATAAGCACTGAAACGGTATACAAACCCCTCAGGCGTCACCATAAAGAGTGGACGCCTGAAAACCCTTTGAGGCCCGCCTCATATCCAACTTCTCCCTCCCTCTATCCTCTCCTCATCATGGCTCCCAACTACGTCGCCACCAAGTACCGACAAGACGGTACCGTAGCCTTTGAAGGCATAACTCGAAAGGAGAATGGCATCTGGGAGTTTACCATGGGAGATAGCTTGGAGGTTTACATCGTAACGGACGACGAGATCGACACGATGGTTGAATTCAGCCGCATGATCCATTTCGGCGAGTTTTATTCTGGAGTCACCCCCATTCCCGCAGCCTACGCTGTATTTGCTGACATCGTCAACGGCTCGGAATACAGCATCAACGCTTGCGACGTACCCGACGGAGACAGTACTATCGAACCCCACGGCGATGCTTTAGACATCGAACATTTCTTTCCCGCCAAAGACCCTTTCTTCACCGAATCTCCCGAGGATCGTATCTTCTCCGCAGCCGCTGACGCTCGCGCCTGGACTCTCACAGCGTTGGGCATGATGGGAAAGTCCATGGCCGCTGCCAAGCTCGAGATGCACAATCTGCGCCGTGCTGCGCAGTTGAGGGCGAAGTTTGAGACGGAACGCGACGAGAGACGTGCCGAGAACGAACTCAAGGACGTCGTATTGGGCCAGCAGCCGCAGCAGAAGCCACAGCAGTCGAAGGGAATGAAGAGAGAGCGCGAGGATCACGACGCTGGGTCGAGCTCGAAGAAGCCGAAGGGCTCGAACGATAACCGCCGTCGTCCGAAGGGTTTCTTTAGGGCTTTCGGACTCGACAAGGCCAAGAAGGCGTTGGAGGAACCCGACGTCACTGCGATGGCAGAAGACGTTGCCCCCGCGGGGGCAAAAGTCAACTGATCGAGGTTTTCCTGTGGAATACCTGGAGGGTGGGTGTAATGGCCCGTTACTATTTATTTCCTATCTCATCTTTCGTACCTTTGATGACGCATGTCCCCCATGCATCCCACATTCCTTATCCGTCGCTAGACCCCTCTACGTTCGTTTCCTTACTACCTTACAGTAGCTACTATCTATCGGACTTCCTTTATTCCTTACCTTATCTTACATTACAAATATCAGACTATATAGTACAGTAGCTAGAGGGTAGATACCCTTGACAATCTTATAACCCATCCTAGTTCTATTGTGCGCCTATCAGCGAACTCAGAAACAATTACCTCGAAAGTCCTTACTCAGCAATCTTATCTTTTCCGTGTCACGATTGACGTGTTACTCTTCACGCCAACGTTACAAATACTTCACATTCCCGTCCGCACATTGGCATAGGCTCAAAATGGAAGGACTCTTCCGGGGTCCTCAGGGTTCACGCGCCCATAGGTAGTATGGCTTATATCGGCTTAATGCCGAACTTCAGCATCGGACGAACCTTCAGTTTGCCTGAACGAATGGCCTTCTTTACTAACCCGTTAGGCTTGACCGTTCCAAGGTCGCCTTAGATTCCATTGTAAGAACAGGGTTTGTGTTTGATATATGGATATGGACCCTGGAAACCACAGAGTGACAGGCTTCTCGGATCGTCAAGAATCCAGTAAAGCCAAGTAAAAGCAGGTAGAAGTATTTAGAAGTATTTAGAAGTATGCTACCGAAATTAGTCAAATTTTTGATTGCCGGAATTTGCATTACTTCGAATTACCTGATAATACCTCGAAATACTTCCGTTTACCTGCAAATACCTGCAAATACTTGGAGTAGCCAGGAAAAAAAACACAAAATTAATTTTGTCTCTAAAACACCACCATAGTTTCTCCCAGTCCTCCTCTTGCTGGCTCCAAAATATGTCGCGTATGGTGCTCCAGTCGACGGTGTACCATATTCGACGAAGGTAGCTATATGTCCTGCCAAAATCATCGCCGTTTCTGATGCAGTCTTTAAGAAGGGAGGAGAGGAATGGGTCGTCCAGGCTATATGTTGTTCCGAGTGTGGCGTTGAGTTGATTCAAGAGGCCTTGAACACCGAGGGTAGCGCAGGGAGTGTCTGCAAGGCCGGATGGAATCACAAGCTTTCTACCAGTGTATGCTCGTTGAAATGGAACGATGATCGACGATTCCTCTTGGCCCGTCTCAGTGAAGGCAGAGATGGTGACCTTGGAATACTGATAATATGTTATTACTTGCCCTCCTGCTTGCTTGCCAGCTGACTTACCTCTACAGGTTTACGAGTATCCCACTCGTTCTCTTCATCCTCGATGTCTTCATCTTCGCTCTCCTCATCCGAGTTGTTCATGGTCCTGCAGAGTGATTCGTCTATGACTTTATATGATACTTATGTTATCGTAATGAGCACTTGGAATGAAAGGAATGCATCATACCTGATAGTTCGTGACTCAGAAAGTTAAGGAAGTACCGCACGACAAGGTGTTATCGCAGCTGGAAACTTATGAACGACCACAGCTCCCGCTATGTGGTATCCAGTGCTGTTAGCGCTTATTTGTTCTCTTAATTTAAACCATCTTTGAAACGTGTCTCGAGCATGGCAAGAGTCAGCTCAGGTTATCCTACCATATCCAGCAAAAAATACTTGACGTGATTGAAAATGCTGTTCCATTGAAATAACGCCAGTCCGCCCACACGGAATATACCTAGAATGTGAGACCAATACCCCTCCGTTCCAGCTCTGAGCGCCTCCATCCAAGTCAAACCAAGGATGGCGATCCCATTGTCAGCTGCCTCGTATTCCATCGAACATCATTCTCCAGACGAAGTATGCAGATAGCCTGCAACGGCGGTAGGAGATGAAGAATCGAGGAGTACTGCACTTGTATGCTCAAGAGCCCTCTATGAATAATCAGCAGAATTTCGCTCTGAAAACTGGGTGCACGATGAAACGGCGGATTGGGATAAATATAGTACACGGAAATATCCTAGTCGGCATCTGTGTCAGCGTGGACGGAAAGTAGCCAGCAGGACCGACAGTGTGATTATGGGTTCGAGAAGCAGGGTTCAGTGGGAATGAATGTTGGGAAGGGCCAGCGAGGAGTCTACTGTGAGTGGTTACGATCTGATCAGATATATGTCGATCGATCTAAGCTGATTGAAAACACTTGGAACTACTGCTCGGGGTGCCGCGACAGTTTTTTGACACGCTTTTGCGACCTTTCAGTCCAACATGGATTGACATAGAATGTCCTCCTCATTACGGAGGTATAATTTTGGGAAAAAAGAATCGCCTGTGGGTTCGAAGAGGCTGGGGAGAAATGGGGTCAATATGTCGTTCACGACGCATGGTACTGGATCTACAAGAAGGTATCGTTTCTGAATCATATCGAGTGCAGCAGCTGAGTCGGCGAAAGGCGAACAAAATGGTAATTCATGATTATATATCCTGGAACGCTCCGCCGTCCTTCAAAGCAACTAGAGTAGCTGGGTAGTACATTCGTTAGTGTAAAATGCAACAGTGATTGGTGATCGGCTCACCGTATTGTCCTCACTGAATAAGAATGTTGTCGTAGTCGCTGATAAAGTGGCGGGGGGGAGGCAGAAAATCTTTTAGGCACCTGTCAGACCACAGCAGTCATAAGCGCAAGAATTTTTACCTCAATCAGCCGTTTCGTCAGCCTTTCCTATGTACATCATTGGTTAGCTCTCTCGAGTCTGGGATCACGGGTGTTCGCCACAACATCCTCAGAAACTAAATCCCCCACGATTCTCAGGCTCTTCTCTGCCTTTGGTGCGCACTCCCGATTTCCTGGCAGGTATGCAGGTACGAGACCAGCTGTCTATCCGTGCACCATGAGAGACGTGTGACACCATCTGGACGCTGTGCAAGTATCACTCGCGGTGGAACCTTGCGCTCGACTTGATGCCGCTCCTCCCGTCTATCACCGAGGCCTACGCAGCAGAGCCCATATCCCATACCTTGACCTCCGCCTACTCGTCTATATCCAATGCCAAGGTACCCCATCCTCCCGAAGACGACGCAGTCCCTGGTACGGAGTCTGTTGATGACAGTGCCGACTATATTGCTGTCCCATCCTGACGTCGGACTGCACGCCAAGGGTGGAGGAGAGGCACATAGGCAGGATCTGAGGCATTTGATATAGACAAGTTCAGGGTTCAAAGGTAGTAGAGAAAGCCTGTTCCTTGGACGACAGAACGATTGACTGCGAAATGAGACACAGCACGAATGTGAGATATTCTGTATGGTTTCGAGGACGGAGCAAAAGGCATGCTCAATGGATTTGAAGTGGATCTCGGTGTCATGGTACAGGTGACGGTCCCAAAACTTGTCGCCAAAGATGCCACGAACCTGGAGATGAGCGATTTTGGGTTTCTGGTTGATATTGCGGTGACAGAGGAAAAAGAGCTTGAAATAAACCAGCACGGTCGGGATCCCATACTAGATTAGAAGCGATTAGGGTGAGGAGCCAAAAAGAAACATAAGCTAGTGTGTCTACAATCATCTGGAATAGAGTCTACCTGTTTGTTCAATGCCAAGTATGCTTTATGAATCGAATACTGCCTCCGGTAAGCGAATGATTATTCGAAGAAGCAAAGGTGGACGACTTACTCTAGGGCGCATATATATCATAAGCCGTACCAGAAGTAACAATTCAAGAATGACGCCGCTTGCGACAAAGCGGTAGAGATTGTTCTAGAGACGAAATCCCCAACGTTCCCGTCGGAAAGGATCAAAGAATCGCATATAATGTTCCCTTTGTTGTTTGTGACGCGCGTGCGACTTTGACAACATGCTTCTTGAACGAAGCGCAGAGAGCCTGACTTCCCATGGTGTTGATATCCTACGGCGCATTCTTCGAATTCCTCCAAATCATGATCATGGTCTTTCACTTTGAGACTTGGGGAGTGTACCAAAGAGGGTAACATATTCATGGTGTCCTCCGAAGTGTCTCAACGGCTCTGAGTTCCTCCTTCAAATCCGTGTCTGGGGGAAGTATCTGCAAGAGTCAGTCATTTATCTCTTTCATTCCACGGAAGAAGCTTGGCGGTTACCTTGTGTGAAGGTTCTCCATCTTTTCTGCGTTGTTCTCTAAGCCCCTGGCGTAGCTAAACGACACGTTCATTGACATGTTAAAGAGACTGTAAAGAAAAACGGACCACTTCTATGGTACGCCCTAGGTTGCAATATTAATGGGAGACGATATTACCGAGTTGTTGCACTAACCTTGATAGACTCGATATACGTATAGTCCAGGTTACCTACAAGGCACATTGAACATCGCTTGCCCAATGTATGAGTTCCGTCACCTGGCCGTACGATACGACTTCATTTCCGTAGTTTCGGTGAAAATAAATGCGCTTTCTGTCGAACTGAACATATATACTAGTAGTATGAGAATTTACGCAGTAAAGAGCAGGGAATAGAGACCTACCCTTTCTGCTTCTGCAGAGATCGCGGGCCATCTGCACGACACTATTTAATGTTGCATATTTTCCAGTTTTCTTGAACTCTGTTGCCAAGAGTCCCGTGTCTGTGGAGTAAACATGCACCTAAGCATAGGTGTATCTACTATCTGGAATGAGGTGCCATGCCATTTGCACCATCCGTTTTGGTATCTGCGACCTCCCAAAAGGACCTCTTGGATGGCCATCTATGCTTGTGGTTTCGGCAGATGCTGGCCCACTAAATGAGATGACAGCAACGAATCTAAGTGTAGTCGGAACGACCCGGCACAGCCGGCCCAACGCGACAGGTCACATCTGTGACATTTCGCGTTCTTCTTCCGCCCCTTCTTCCTCTTCTCCTCTCAAGACTCTCCATCTCAGCCTCTTGCCCGCTTAGTCTTGTCAAAAATCTGATGAAAAAATCCGAGGTCGGCTCGCCTCACATCTAGTGCCAAAAAAAATCCCCTTTCTTCGAACGGCCATAAAGTGATGAATATTTTCAAAGAGAATCTTTGACAACATGAAGAATGAGGTGCTCGTGTATCAACTTATCGGCTCTCACCACCTGGATGACGTCGCATCTTTGTATTGTGCTGTATTTGCAATGCTTGACTAGCCGTGGGGTGCTATCGTTTTGAGTGACGCCGGCAAGGCATTAAGAGGTTCTACGTGGGAAGAAGCAGGTTTCAGTGCTCGGGAACTGTAAGCGTCTCAACTTGCCTTCAAACACGATTCTCATGGTCAATGGACAGCCAGCTCCTCTGAAAACATGTGCAAACTTTCCATTCGTTAGGAATTCACCATGCTGAGCACGCTTGAGGAAATGTTCGATTCCCTGAAAATTCCCAGGCTGACAGGCGGCCATAATGTTTTGAGCATCGGACACTTTACCCTTGTTCTGAATTTGGAATCTTCGCAAAAATTTACCTAGGATCTCGATTCTCGACTGAAGGTGACTATAACATACCGTTCACGTAGCGTAGGGTTTCCCACGGTAACCTCGTGACGGTAGTATTCATGTCATGCGCAAAAAACAACGGCCGAATCTCCCTTCCATGTACCGTTGCTCTGCTCAACCCGGACAAAGCCCGTACCACCGATCCCGGTTGAAATCCTACCCGCGTGGCCGATTACTTGGACTCGGGGGTTTACCCGAGCTAACCATTGCCAGTGACTCGGAAACGCACGGTCCACAAGAATGCACGGATGCTATACTCAACGGATGAGTTCTTCCCGATCAGCCGGCTGCAAAATTGCGTTGTTGACTCGTTGATAAACACGAAACATTGGGTGTTTGCTACGAGATGCTGACCCGGCCTCTTTCATCATCCCTTCTATTGGGCAACTACACTGGTCTCATGGCTGTTGTGGATGCATACTATCTCATGGGTGCTTGGGAATTTCCATGAGATATTGATAAGAAGGGGAAGTCGGCGCACTAAAAAGACACTCAATTTGAATCATCCAACCCAACGATGACTTCCCAACTTTCTCAACTCGTCTCTCTTATCGCAAATGCCACCAAATTCGTGGAGGATACGTTCGCAAAGACGAGCGAACCCAACGTCCCATCATTGGACGATACCGCTCCCCATCCTTTAGACAATCAAGTATCATCCATGCAGATGAAAGAAGCTATCCAGACGATAGAGGGCGCATGCGCACAGCTCTGTGCTCTTGTTGCTCGCCCTAATCATACTGTGCTGGCCGTGAGTTCTTGTAACTGGAAGATGCTCACTCATTAACCTGGATTCTGGCAGAAAATCTTTGGCGTAAGATTGCCCATTCGCCGCCAAACTGGTCTGACATCTTCTCCTTAAGATATTTGAACCAGCGTGTATCCGTGTTGTTGTAAGTTTCAAGATCGCTGACCACCTCCTCGACAAGCCAGAAGGCCTTAACATCTCCGATCTCGGTGCGCTATCAGGTGCAGATCCTGGGAAGCTTGGCAGAATCCTGCGGCTTCTTACAAGCAAACACTGCTTTCGTGAAGGTAGATCACAATCTTCCTAGTTTCCTAAGCTGATAATATCATAGTCGACCGGGACGTCTTTGCGAACAACCGCCTCAGCATGATGCTCCTAAGCACAAATCCGTTATCAGCAGAGGCTGATTTTATGTGAGTCTGATTCTCGAAAGAAGAAGGATATCCTAACGTGATCTACTTCTGTCTCAGTACAGATGAATCGAACAAATCAGCATCCATGCTCACAGAAAATTTAAAGGACCCGGATTGGGGACATTCGTCTTCGCCTGTTCACTCACCTTTCAATACCTGGAGCAAGCACCCGGGGTCTTTGTTCTCATGGTACGACGAAGCAGTACGTGTTAGCTTCTACAGATATTCATATTCAAGTTCTTATTTTCGAAACCGGAATAGGGAACCGATATTGTAGCGGAAAAAGGTGCTCGCTTCGGGATGGTAATGCAAGCGTGGGATGACGCCACCGAACTATGGGCTGTCGTCAATGCATTCCCGTGGGACTCTTTGAATAAAGGTACCACTGTATGTGATGTCGGAGGAGGAATCGGAGTGGCCTCCATGAAGTTAGCGGACACTTATCCCAATCTTCGCATCGTGCTACAAGATTTACCTGCATCAATCGAACAGGCGAAGAATGAAATTTGGCCAAAGCTATGTCCAGCGCCTATTAGAGAGGGGCGTGTCCAATTCAAAGCTTTCGATTTCCTCGCACAGTCGCCGGTCAAGGGCTGTGATATATACTTTGTGAGCGCAATGTATCGTGCTGATTGTCCCATCCTCTGACGCAATGTTTCGAAGCTGAAAAATATCTTGTCAGCCGTGTCTTCAAATGAGAAGGTCTAAACACTCATTGTAATATAGGCATAACTGGCCCGACAAGGAATGCAAAACAATCCTGAAAAATGTGGGGAACGTTATGTCGACCAATAGTCGCTTGTTGATCTGTAAGTCTTCTCTCTCTCATATGTAACCAGCTCCTCAATTTTGTCGCAGGCGACTACATCATTCAGCACGCCAATAGAGATAAGACTAATTCTACGTTGCTGGGAGGTTTCAAGCCCGCACCGGAGCCTCTGTTACCAAACTATGGTGCCGGCTGCATGGCCCAGTACCATATAGATCTAGATATGATGGTTGTCTGCAACAGTCAAGAACGAGATTTGAACCATTTCATCGCACTGGGTAAGGAGGCCGGTATGCGTTTTGTGCGTGTATGGGACGCGAGGGAAGCCAGTATCTTCGAGTTTTGTTTGGAGTGAAGGTCTTGGTTCAGGCCTTCGACTAGTTGTAGGGCTACAAAAAGGATATTTTAATTCTTTGGGATTGGGATTGGGATTGGTACCTGCGCAAGGTCCCTATAAGGAACGGCCGGGCCCACAGCCCTGACATGGCAAGCCATGGGCTGTGGTATTACGAGTATTTCAGCAGACCCGTTCAAATATGCTACTTTCGGCACTAGGCCTAACATACAAAGTCCATTTACTCGACTGGACTATGTGTCAATTAACCATAGATTGTTAAAGGTCGAGTTTGACGGGGTCCCAATATTGACTCGGTGAGACATGCCTGAGTTTCTGCCCGAAGGAAATGCAAAGTGGCACTGAAAAAGTATCCTTATACAGTTTCCATCTAGTCAGAAACTGGATTTTCCCCGCCAAAATCTATTTTCGACCAACGGAAATGCGTCCAAGGAAAATTTCTCAGCTCCACAATACATTTCCGTCAGATTTTCTTTGTGTCGAAATTGTTGGGGGCCAGGAATGAAACTGCTCTCCGCGAAGTGCCGACCGGGGTATTTGCCGAACCTACGGCTTCAGCCTTGGATGATATCATGCCGTTACGGCAATCCTGCCAGTACGAATCGAATCCAGTCACAGCTTCAGCACGACACCCATCATCCCAGTGTATGTCTGGCGTAATTCCTACCAAATCTCCCCCTTCCAAGAACAAGAAGAATCGTGATAAAGAGAAGGAGAAGAAGGAAAGGACGTTATCGCAAGCTGTGCCCACCGAACGCCTCAAAACTGTTGTGCGAAGGTTACCACCCAATCTCCCCGAGGAAATATTTTGGCAGAGCGTGCAGACATGGGTCACGGACGAAACCGTGATCTGGAAGACTTACTTTCAGGGAAAGTTTAGGAAACGGTGGGCGTTGTTTCTGACAGCATACAAGCGACTTCTTACCTTGAACAGCCTCAACAAGGAGAATATCCCATCTCGTGCATATATCACATTCAAGACCGAAGACCAGGTAGCAGAATTTGGCCATGGATTTGACGGCCATGTATTCAAAGATAAAGCTGGTTGGTGCAGGCTGCTGGGATCGCTAGAGGTTGACTATATGCGTCCACAGGGACCGAGTCTCAAGCTGTGGTCGAGTTTGCACCATACCAGAAGGTACCTACAGAGAAGAAGAAACCGGATGCAAGGGTTGGTACCATTGAGAAAGGTATGTCGACCAACAAAATCACTACACGCCTTGGCACTCAATGTGATACCTCAATAGACGAGGATTACATATCCTTTATAGAGTACCTGAATGCAGCTAACAATGCTGAACCTGTTTCCGTCGAGGTGCTCTGTAAGCCATGAATATGTCATAGATACCATAGTTGCTCATCGTTATCTAGTGGCCTCAGCGCAGCCGGCCTCGCAACCCAAGACCACAGCTTTACTCGAAGCGTTGAAGGCCGAGAAGAGCGCGGTCAAGGAGAAAGAAATTATACCTCGCATTCAGATCAAGGAATCGACGAACGGCAAGAATGATCAAAAGAAGAAAGGTGGCCCATCGAACCAGAAGCCTGTGGAAACTCCGAAGAAGGGCGCTTCAAAGGCTCCTCCAGCGCCGGTATCCACGACGAATGCAAACCCGAAGAGTGCACCCAAAGGTATTGTCGCGTCCTCAAACGCGCTAGTGAAGGCCCCGAAGGCTCCCCGAGCAATGCGCAACCAGCATGCTCCGAAGGTTCCTGCGCCTCTCAACATATCTGTACCTCCCTCTGTCGGTGCAAGCTCTCCATCGATGAATACCGCTCAACCCCCTCCCTCTCCTGCAGCTGCTGGCCGTCGTACACGTCCTATCATCGGGCTGGCCTCCAGGCAATTTGAGGCAGCTTTGAATGGGGCTGGTGTAGCGCCTGGTGAAAGGCGTCCTCGTCGTGGGGAGAAAGAGAAGGATTTCGGAACTAGCAAAGAGCCAGCTGAGGTCAAGGAACGACCAGTCTCTCCGAAGAAGGAGAGAGGTGGCAGGCGCAATGCCCCTACGAACGGTGGTGAAGCCTCTGTAAAGGTTCCCAGCATTTTGAAGCGGGATTCCCCTCAAGCAACAACACTGAACATCAACGGAGATGGCGGGGCGGAAGGGAATCCCGTTATCGTAAACAAGCTTGAAAAAGGCAACTCGAGTAACGATAACCATGCCCTCCCGGCTTCAGTGATGCCGAACATTGTCCTTGCCCGTGGTGGAGGTCGACGAGGAAGAGGTAGGGGCCGCGGCGGGGTTTTTCCTGCCATGCGTGGAGGTTAATCAATATGATGACAGACGTTGGAGGTTCGATTCTTTATCTTGTTTTACCGTGGACGAGTCTCTCAAATGACTCCCCAGGCTCTATTTTTTGTTTGATCCAATTTTCACAGCGCGTGGCCATCGGCAGTCGCTTGACGGTGAACTGCCGAGGCCCAGACGTCACGTCTTCCCAGCTTGAAGCAACAGAGCACGCTGACAGTAATCGTGGGCTATGCAGTACTTGGCTTCATGGAATCTACAGCCATGTCTGTGTACGTTGTTCTTTACCTTTTAACCATGCCCTTGTACATTGTCCAGGATGTAACGAATTGAGGATGTATACACAGAACGTGTGATGATACGAACCAATCGGACGCAGCTATGCCCCCCTGATAATGCACAACCCTCGATTTGTTCACGATGCCGCGACGTCCGGGCATTGCTGGATTCAGCTCGGAAAGCACCAAACCAAATGACGTTCGTCGCGAATGCCGTTCCGTAAACGATGGTGGGTGTCCTTTCTTACCTTGTCTCAGATCGTCAATAGAATACTAGCTGAATTGTATCCCGCAGTCCAGACTTCAAAGCGAGAGATAAGGTCTACACTCTCAACGTCAACCTTGACCGTTTTCGAATTTCCTGGCACTGACATCGGCGCAGTGTCGTCGCAAAAGTTCGATTAGAGATTACAAAATGGTACACTCTAGACGGTTTCAAATTGTCTACGCCGAGGTCTCTGATTGCTCTCACTTATCATTCACATCATTGTCAATCAATAATCTGGGGTTAGGTCGGTAATAGATTTCTCACAGAAGTAACGAAGACGCAGAGTAAGGCATGGCCTTTATTACATGTTAACCGGTGTCCTGAAAGGTCCGTCCGTCATTCGTATATGGCAACCCACCTGTTGACTTTGACTCGTCAAGTACCAGCAATGTGCATGATCACGCAAGAGTATATACTAATTGCCTTTAACAGCGCTTTCCGGTTTTCAACGGATGTTTTGCATTTTCTTGGATAGTGGGTTGAGAAAGTGTTCAGATAGAAGCATAGAAACTATCCACGTATGTTTTCCTCTCGGCATCTGTTACCTCAGAGTAGCTCAGAGTTCATAGATAACGCTTACACCATAACGACCTCAGCCGACGATATTTTCGGTCGTTATCGAACGTGTGTTGATGAGCCAATCAGATCACGCCCAAAGGTGGTCGTGTGCGCGAGCACGTTCTTGTGCACACGAGCGAATGACCCCTTTCAGTCTCAGCGAAATAGCTGGCCTTCTAATACCACGAAGTGTTCGATAAACTCTCGGTCCTTCCTGCTCCCCATCATGCCGCAAACCAAAGATACCTACGCAGCCAGCTGTAATCCCGCTCGTCGGGTGAAACTGGCAGCTCCGATTGTCTCTGCACCTATATCACAGCCTGCACTTCTCCCTAGACGACCAAGTATGCCCAGTCCTCCGGCTGAAGACAGAGACCAGATGGAGCCGACACCATCTCCAGCAGCCCCCGGCCCCGCAAAGCGCGGTCGGAAGCCCGGAGCGATGTCCCGCAGCGCGCGCGAGGCCCAGCGAAAGCTGAACCATTCTATCATTGAGAAAGCCCGGCGGACCAAGATAAACGATGCGCTGGCCACGCTGAGACAACTCGTTCCCGACAACTTCGGTCAGGCCGAAGAGCAGGTTGCTGGGGATGATGAAGATGACGACGACGACGGAGAATATGGCACGAAGAAGAAACCTGCGACGGGGAAGAAGGCGGAGAAGGAGAAAGAGTTCAAGCTGGAGATTTTGGTCAGGACTGTGTCATACATGCAGCACCTGCTTGAGAAGGTGAAGCAATTAGAGGAGGACGGTGTGCAGAAGAAGCGCAAGCGGGAGGATGACGAGCAGGAGGATGAAGGAGAGAAGGTTGCACGGAAGAGGCAGCACCTCGAAGACGACTCTGGGCGTCTTCCATCGATATCGTCCTGGCTCCCGAGCATCGATCCCAGTCTTCGGTCGCCGTCAGAGCGAACGTCCCCTCGGGTCCCATTCGACGGTCCCATGCAACTTCCTTCTCCACCCTCTTCGACTCGCTTTACCCCCACTGCACATTCATTCCAAGCTCCCCCTTCCCTAACCCTGGGGCCTGTTGCGATGGAGACGAGGACGCCAGACGAGGAATCCGCGGCGTCCTTGCTGCTCCATATCAGCTCATCAAGGTCTCCCATTTCGCCTCCGGATGGTCAACGGCCGTCTGAACGGCGGGAGAACAAGATTCAGCCTCTAACGCCGAGCTCAATGTTGGGGTTGAAATCTTGAAACTCAGAGCTATTATCATTATTTTTTTCCCGCTGAGATGAACGATAAACTTGTACCCTGTTGTATGACGATAGCTGTAGTTTCTTCTTTGTAACACGTGTACGGATATGAACGCGGGTTTTACGACTATTTACGTCGCACTTGTGCTTTGCTCCTCTCACCACCACGTTCTTTGAGACGTAAATCCATATATTTCAAATTCGAAAGGTGGGCTTACTCGGTCAAAGTCGTGGCGATGTGCAGAGTGCCAAATAGGTTAGTCGTCAGCGATCATTGTCTCGAAGCGTTGATGTGTGATGGGACGTAGATTAAACCATGTGCTCTGGATACCCATCCTCAAGTGTACGCGAAATTGATATGTATGTCCTTTTCTCCTTCGATCGGTAATGTATTTACTATTGATTATCTCCCGCAAGAGGTACAGGCGCATCTGCGATCCACCCTCTGCTCGCAAGTAAAGTTGAACTGGACTGGTCATTCGTGGCTACTGGTCCAGGACTGAAGGTTTCGATTTCATACAGTCATGAAAAAGCTTGTAGAAATCGACGACGCGTCGTTTCGACTAGCTGATCAGAATCCAACATCTCAAAAGGTCATCGTAGTAGCCGAGTACGCTCAACCACGTCTCGGCCAGCCCATTCTTTTTCCGCCGAACACGTACCCCGATGAATCGTGCGTCTCTCGTAGCTGCTAATGGTCCCTGCTTTTTTGAACACGTGTTTCTCAAGTTTTCCTTCACGATGTGTAATCCGCCTTTTTACACATCCCTAATCCCTCGATGAAGTGACGCTGCCAGCAGAAGGGAAGGCTATGGATTCAAATGTTGTAATGGACAATCATCTGTCTTGGCTGCTTCTCCTGCAGATAAAAAGAATCGAACTGGTGCACCTGTTGAGATAATGACTCCTGGGGGCGAAGCGGCATTCGTGTGGCAGATAGTGAGGGAGAGTAAGCAGCTGGGCACGCGTTGCAGGTAATTCTGTCAATCAGAGTCAAAAATAGACTGACGAGGCGAAGAGATGGTACAAGTCGATGCTGGGAAAGATGTCCTCCCAAAAAGAAGTTGTCGATTTGTTGCTGTGGTATTCTAGTAGTATAAGCGATTATTCCGGTGCGTTCGTTCAGGGTGAATCTTCGTGACACACATACGGACGTTAACGCAGAACAGTGTAAGAGAAAGCCTCCTGCTCCCTTGTCAGGGGGTCATCACCAGGATCTCGCCGCATGTCAATATGAAGGCGCCTCGGCTCTGGCAACACAACACTGATCTCTGTGTCACAACGCTTCCTATGTTACGAGACGAACTTGGGGAGATCCTGGAACGCCCCCTGGTCTTGGATTTCGAGTTCCACGCTGCACACCTCGGGCGATAACTTCAAAACTGTCATGCGGATTTCCATACACTCTTCTGCGGTGGGCCCTTCTAGTTCGAGAGTCTGTAAAGACGGGAAGGAGACGCTGGGAAGCAAAATAGCCATTCAATCGATCCGGAGCATTCGAAGTCGGTTATGAACGAGCATTGGGCCCCCGGCACCGTTCCTATCCCACCAAATGGAGAGGAAGCCAAGTTGGTGGTTTAGGCATCTGAGCTTCGTGCAGCTCGTGATGATTGACAACACTCTACCGAGCTCAAAGTTCACGCTCTGCCTGGCCAGTGTCGCTTGGCAGTCTCATGCGAAGACAAGTAAATGCTTCAAGCCTACCCCGAATTCTTTCTCGAACCACGGTCTGAAATTCTTCTCGTAGTGTCCTGGATCTGCATACTCCCACAAGAATCGCTGATAAAAGGTGCCGACGAGTTTCCACAGGCAGTTGAATTTGAAAAACGCCGCGAGCAATTTGTTCTCGCTGATGCTACGCCAAAGGACAATCAAGTTTACCCTTTCAAAAATGATATGTCAGTATCTGTTCTCAACTCTTGATCGGGGAAATTGAACTTACTCGTATTTGATCTAGATTCTACAACAGGACCGGCGACACCAGGCCTAAACCCACGCCCTCGATATCGTACCTCCTCACCAATCGGTGATCTCATCAGCAGAGCGCGCCAGGCGTGGTGAAGATCCGGGGATGTCCGATCCAGCTAGGCGCATACCCGAAGAGCCGGTGGGTTCACCCACCACGACACCACCTGGTCAACATGACTAGCCTTTCACAGCGTCCTTGCCATGCAGCACATGAGACTGTCGATCCTGGCCTTTCTGCCAGGATACTCACCCCGCCCCTGAAGAACCAACGACATGCTCATACGATACTAAGCATGGCGAAAGAACGTGTGGTTGCGGGTGTCCACGCTTCGCGTCGATACATACTGGCTTGTTATCATACTGCCCTTCATGATTTTGATTTTTGCTCAGCTCACTGGATCGGTCGGAGTCATCCGAAAGAGGATATGGATTTTAGCCTGGCCTATATCCACCACCGGACTACTGCTATGTTCCCCGACGCACCATATCACGAATCCCTCTACGGCCACTATGACTGGCTGGTTGAAGCAGAAAAACAATCTTATCAGATCGAAAAAAATGCCATTGCTACCGCAGAACGGATCCAGCATGAAATGAAGGAGTTGCACCAGGAAACTACGTCGTTGGCATATCTGTGCCCCTGGTGTCGCCGGCCCCGTTGTAGAATCTGGATCAAATACGAGTAAGTTCAATTTCTCCGATCAAGAGTTGAGAACAGGTACTGACATATCATTTTTGAAAAATTTGATTGCCTCTAGTGTAACATCCACGGAGACAAATCGCTCAGAGAGGAAATCACCGCTTGGCTTTTTCAAATTCAAATGAGGCTACTCTTACAACACCCAGTGTAATACTTGGCTCAGGGAACTTTAGGCTGCGACTAACGTGCTCATTCAGGCCAGCATACTGGTTATCGATGACTTCCGTTACTGCTTGTGTGATTTCGGTCTAGCACACCCAAGGCAATCTGGGTGTTGCTGAAGGAGTTTCAAGATGGATGCAAGTCAAAGACCTTAAGGGGCCTTGAGTTATAAACTGGACAGGTTGTGCTGACAGGAAATGTATCTGGTTCTTGCAGCACCTATCTGCCGCAGAAGATGTCAACTATGGTTCGTCGTACTTCCTGAATCCTGAAATGCAGCAAAAAGTAAACCAAACTCAGGTTGCAAAACATCCATTTCCGATCTGTGCGGATCGAACGCACGGCCTCGGGATAATTTTGCATCCTATTACAGTCCCACGCTCTTCCAACTGAGCTAAGATCGGATATATAACAGTGTATTTCAATGAGGTATCTATATCTCCATAAAGATATTTCACTTAGCTGTGCAAGAATCACAACTTGCACTTGTCATGTTCGGTGAGTCCCCATCTATGCTTTGCTACCTACTACATTACACCACGACCCAGTCGTAGGTCTAACGGGAGGTATCGCGACCGGCAAGTCAACCGTCTCTGCACTGCTCCGTGACAAAAGCGTTCCTATCGTCGACGCCGATATTATAGCGAGAAAGGTCGTCGAACCTGGTACGACAGGACTCAAACAAATTGTCAAGTACTTTGGCCAAGAGGTGCTGTCTCCTGATGGATCTTTGGACCGCAAGGAGCTGGGCTCGGTCATCTTCAGCGACGAGTCGAAGCGGAAGAGACTGAATGCAATTCTGCATCCGGCTATACGGAGGATGATGGTCTGGGAGGTTGTGAAGCATTGGTTCTGTGGACGGAAGTATTGCGTATTGGACGTGCCGCTGCTTATTGAAGGGCCTATATGGAAGTGGGTCGCCCAGGTTGCCGTGGTATACTGGTATGTCGCTGCTGATGGGTTTACTCCGGCTGCTAATCTCGTCTTCCTAGTCCCGAGGAGATACAACTCGAGCGGCTGATGCAGCGTGACGGCTCAACGCGAGAGGACGCCTCTGCCAGATTATCGTCCCAACTGCTTATCAGCGACAAGGTGAAGTACGCGAACGTCGTGATCGACAACTCGAGTACCAGGGAGAACCTTGAAGGGCAGGTAACTGCGTTTGTTCAAGAATTGGAGAAAGCTGTTGGGTGGACTTGGATGCTGAGCTGGTTGGTTCCGCCGTGTGGTATCTTGTCAGCAGCGTGGATACTGACAAGACGAGCAATTTTGAGGAAGATCACCAAGACCAAGACCAATTAGAAGGAGTTCTTCATGGACGACCCTCGTAGATCTTCTCTTACTAGCCCCCGGCCACTGCAGACATTCATACAGGTGTGCAACCGTTCTCGCCTGATCCTTCCTCACTGACAGTACATAAGGCCACTGAAGAATTACATTGTATAAAAGCGTTAAACTTGCGAGCATATTCCGCGTGACAAACGGGACCTACGATCGTTCACTCTGGCACCTTAAGCTTAACCGACTGAACACCATTATCATTCTTATGCCATGGTAGATATGATAAATTGCCGGGGGACCAGGAACAAAAATTCTGAGGGGCGATTGCGGTCGATTGTCTAATGGGCGGATTGTCGAACGACTTACAGCCGTCGAAGATAGATAGGCTAGAGGCGATGAAGAGGGCAGGGCTGGAGGTCTTGGTATCGCTTAACGTAAGTTTGGGTTCCGTTCCGGTGCCAGCTACAGACTATAAGTGATTGACAGACATAAAAGTCGTCTGAATGGCTGTTCTTGAACAGGTGCTGACGGGTTCTGTGAAGCAACACCCGTCTTACACTCTTGGGGAAGCTCAGAAACGAGAACTCTGAAAGTTACTTGGCTTCGTGTTTTCGAGATCTATTTTGTTATAACAGTTAGTACTTGATATCTTTAATCACGGCGCCAGTCTTTCGACATTCCACTCGCCGCCGTCCTTTCTAAGATACCTGACACGGTCATGTAACCTCGATGGTTTCCCCGACCAGAACTCTACCTCTCTGAATGATAATGAGTACTTAGCGAATTCTGAACAAATACAAAACATACCTAGGTAACACTCTCCACCCACCCCAGAAATTCGGCACATCCACCTCTTTACCTTCGAATCGTACCTTGAGTTCCTCTAATCGAGCTGTGACCTCTCCCTCCCCAACTACACTGCTCTGTTTGCTGGCCCAAGCCCCCAACTGACTCTCCCTCGGCCGCGAGCGGAAATACGCCTCCGTCTCCTCCTTTGACACTCGCTCAGCCCTTCCTACCACCCTCACGCTCCGATGCGCCTCCCGCCAGTAGAACACCAACGCACAATTCGGATTCGCGCTGAGCTCGAGGCTCTTCCGCGAGGTGTAATTGGTGTAAAAGACGAAACCCTTAGCGTCGACTTGCTTCAGCAAAACTTGGCGGGAAGAAGGAACGCCGTCAGGAGTGCACGTAGAAAGTGCCATCGATTCAGGCTCGGGTACGGGGGACGACTCGGAGGAGGCTTCAGTGAACCATGCTTTGAACTGTTCGAGGGGATCGCTGTTCACAGATTGGGGCAACAGAGATGCGGTGGCGTTGTATTGGTTGCGACCGACGACTTGAACGGTGGATGATTCAGAGGGATCAGTGGCCAGCGACGTGGGGAGGAACATGGATCGATGGTGACGGGTAAGAAAGCCATTTTGAGTTTACCGATCAATACACTGGATTCCCACGGCCGGTTAACTGCCATGCCCAAATTTGGCAGCCGTATCCCACGCTTCCACAGATTTTTCATGGCTCCGTTTCTTCACCTTCACTCAGGATATTCTGTACATATTGTTGGATAACATGCGCACCGTGTGTTCAGGTACGTCTTCCTAGCGAGTTAGGAAATGGTAGTCCATGTTTGCCGAGAGGGCAAACAAGTACAGGATACTATGAAAACTAGCTACTTAAATACCTTTTGTATTTTTCTAGTACTTTCTTTCTCTTAGTAAACCTTTACTCAGTACGACTCGGGCTCATTGGACATCGCGCCAGCTCGCACAGCCACAGGGTCAACAATATTACACACATATGACAAATAGAATGTGGTATAGTAAAAGTAGAATATTGGAACTAGTGCTCAAAATGTAATTTAAAAAAATTAATCCTTCAGTAAAACACCCTCCAGCATTTCACAATATTGCCTCCCAAGGACCCCAAGGGCTTTTGTTTATCAGTCGGTGAATTCATGGCACCACCTTGCACCGGATGTGAGCACCCTGTTTCAAAAAAGTGCATTTGAGATGCATTTGACCAGTGATGTAGACCATATAAAAGATTCACACAATGACATAAATATAGCTGCAGTACCTATTCCTAAAGTGGTAAATGCAGTAAGGCAGTTTGAACGAAGTTGTCTTCAAGGTCTGACATGAACAAATATGAGTTGAGATCATTGCGAGACCACCAATTTTGGGGCGCGAACATGATCCGAAATCTTTCTTTCTTTGATTCTTTTTCTCATTTTGGGGTGTGCGACACCCAGTGGATTGAACGGAAAACCATTTTGAGCTCAGGCCCATCGAGGAGCAGCCGCGGAGCATCGGACCGTGACTCCCGACGGACCGAAAGCTAAAACCGAGGATTTCTCCAAGCCAATTTCGGGGTGCGTCTTACACTTTGCCATGCGACATTTTTAAAAGCTTCAACCTCTAAATTGACCACAAATGGGTGTTCGGTCCGTATGTTGACTGGGACTAGGACCATTTCATCGATACTCAATTGCCAGTAAATATGTACATTCGCCAATTTCGAACCCGGCCCGGGAACCGTTTGACTTGCGTAGGATCCTTGACCTAGGGCAACCCAAACAAAGCATAGCTCGCATAGCTGCGTCGATGAGCTTCATCTGAGTTAACCTCGGTCACCTTCAAGAGATATCCGGAAAGTTCTGTGCCCGGCTCTAACTGACATGGCCAGCCGCTGTTAACATCGAATAAAATCCGAACCCGGGCCTCTTATTTATAGCCAGATCTTATTTTGAACTCAGCGCCATTGACTGCCTCGCACGTTCAAGTACATAGCTCTCAGTAAATTTCGAGTTGCGTCTCATACTATACCACGTGAAATTTTCATCTCTAAATTGATCATGGATGTGTCCTTCCAGTGTTGAAACCATTTCTTTAGGAGCAGTATTGTGCTCCGACACTCGATAATAGCTCTCTACAGTTTACGACGTCACAATCGATGTCGAATAATCCGGCTCGAAGTGGGCACACTGACTCAGTTATGCGCAGTCCCCCATTTCGAATTATACTGTCCCATTCAAGCTAGAAGACTACTAAGACGAAGGGAGCATGTCGTCAGTTCGAACACACCAAAGAACGAAGTTCATGGACGTTGTACACTCCAAGGAGATGGTGTGAAGTATATGCCGAAAATCCGGTGTGCGAATTAAAACTGATTAGAAGTGATGTGTGTCGTTAGGGAATAGAATGGATATCGGCAAGGGTCGTGAGGAGACCTGAGTGGTCCGGTTTACACGATAAACGAATATAGCAAGCGTGAAGCAATTACTAGAGAGTCGGACTAGCAGGTAAGCGCGAAGCTATCACCGATATAGAAACCCTGTAAACGCGAGGCAATTACTAACCGGGCAGTGATGAAGGCAAGCGCTAGACGTATCCAGTGGTTTTTTCAGCAAGTGCTTGAGGTAGCTGAGTGTCCACGCAGTGTGAGGGGTACTATGAGTAGTAAATTGGTTAATATCCTTATACAATGCTATCTACGAGAAGTTATATACCAAGGAAAGCATTGAGTCCTTATTATTCTACCATGTTCCACAATATTCTAGTATAAGCCCGAAAAGTGGAGAAAGTAATGGAATGTAAGAGAAACACGAGTGAGTCGCAATCAGGAACGAGAAAGCTGACTATGGAATGTGTTGACTCACGCACAGATACACAATATCCATAATAGATGTATGCCAACGTCAAGGATCACCTCGCGCGGATCTTCGAGGTGGAGTTGGTGTAAAAGATGAATCCCTTGGCGTCGACTTGCTACAATGGAACACCGTTTGAAGTGCAGATAAAAAGTATCATTGCTTCAGATAGTATCAGACTTGGGTATGGGGAAAGACTCAGTGGAGGTTTCGATAGACTATGCTTTAATCTGCTCGAAGGTACAGATTGGAGGTACAGGCCCGATACTGCAGCATTGTATAGAGGGTATCACCGATGACTTGAAATGCGGTCGATTCGGAAAGATCAGCGGCCAACAAGGTGAGGAGGAACAAGGATGGAATCGAATGAGAAAACGCTCCCTAATCGCCTACCGAATTCCCGAATTAGAATGGGGGGAAGAGACGGCACGGCCCGTCTCTCGAGAGCGAGATTTCGGGGGGTTACGAACTCCCCAACTCAAACTCGTAGTTTCATGCGTACAGGCGGATACCTCTGGAATCCAGACTCGAAAGTCCAAATTTCAACTTCGGACCGTCGAACCGTGACTCTCGGCACCGAAAGGTATGAAATTGAAGCACAAGTTCGACGATAGGCGAAGTACCCCTCCAACGATTTCACATTAAGAAACAATAGTTCATTAATATGTTACGCCGAACAACGCATAATTCGATATTGATACATACAGACCCATGTAAATCAGAAAATCAGAAAAGCACGTCAATTCTTTCGCTTGACAATTTCATTAGTCAAAGCCTCGAGCGCCATCTTCGCCGGGGAATGAGGCCAGCTAGATATACTCAGGCGAGCCTTCTTTGCATAGTCTCTGGCCAGATTCTCAGTCCGAACGAAAGCAGATGTTGAGGGGAGTAGGGCGAGGGCCTTCACATTGCACAAAGGGTTAGCAAATCGCAGGAGAGAACAGGTTATTTGCTTACGCGTTCCACGTCTTGAGGATGGAAAAACCGACGAAGAACGAACGACCTGATTTCCTGATTTTCTTCCGCTCCAAATAGTATTGGGGCGGTGATGATACCCTCTTTGAGATCGTTCCCGTTTGCTGGCTTTCCTAGTGACTTGTCTCCAGTGAAGTCTAACAGGTCATCGATTAACTGTTCAATAGAAATTTTAATTTTAGGTACGTCCGCAAGTTGCTCGGCAAATACTATACCTGAAATGCGATTCCCAGATTCCGACCAAATTCATAGGCATCTTGCTTGTATGAATCTGAGGCCGAAGGATGAAGCTTGACCGCGCATCGAGCCGCCCGAGCAATGAGCACCGCGGTCTTCAAATGAATGGTACGCAGATACGAGCTCCAAGCAGATGCGAGATCCATATCGTTCGTCGCGGAAGGACCAAGTCCATGGATATCGCTCAGTTGGTTGATCTCTCCCTCCACAAGTTCACTGATTATAGATGCAATCTCCCCAGCCACGTCCGAATTTCCGATGTCGAGAGAAATTCTCATAATCTTACCAAGAATATAATCCCCGGCGAGGATTGATTGTTTTATTCCGAATCTCTTTGGAGCGGACTCTTGCCCTCGTCGGAGATCAGATTGGTCCAAGACATCGTCGTGAAGGAGCTTGAGTTGAATACCTTGTTAGCTCGTCTGCGTAGCGGGGGAACCAGTACTCACGGATGCCATATGTACCAGCTCTATGGCAGAGGCAAACCGGATATGAGCATCCTGGATATAACAAGGCGTGTCGTTAAGCGGATCTACTCAAATAAATTAAAATTAAACCTTAAAACCCAGCACATTATAGACTTACCTGTGTCTTTTACGCCAGACGCCATTGCAATCAGAAGGATCAAACGCGGCCGCATTTTCTTAGACGGCCTGAGGGCGTAATATGAAGCCAGTTCTTCCAAAGCAACATTGGGAGAACTGATAGAAGCCAGCATGAACTTTTGTATGTTCTCGATCATGGTGTCTGGAGATTGGCTGACATGTAGAATGACTGTCGGTGGGGTAGCCGGGGGCGACGACGCGACTGTGATCGTGGTAGTAGCAGTAGCCATATCGCGACTTGTGAGTGGTGAAAATGAGTAGTCGAAAGAAGAGGTGAGGTATGTTGAATCGTCACGATCCCATGTCCTGAAGATCCTGTGATATGGATTATATCGAAGAACTGAAGGCCAATGAAAACCTCCAAACGGCTTATTGAGCTCAAAAGGAGTTAACACCTTTGCGAGTATAGTGTGCGTGTTATACCCGTGACCATAGTGCCATCGCAGAAGAGGGTGTAGCGTAGAGCGCCCATTTCCTCCAATCGGGGTGTAAAACCAACTACTGGATGAGGGCAAGTTTCACCGCTTCAGGAACGGTCGATGGGGGAGAGTCTAGTATGGAAGTAGAAAGATGTACGGAAGTGGAAAGAAGTACATGGACTGCTTACACCCTATCCGATGCTCGGTGGAACAGACTTGGCCAAAGGGTATGGCCGATGATGGGACTTCCTGATCATCTTAGTAGCCATATTTTCCCATGTATGTAGCCAATACGCAGCGAAGGGGGGAATGACGTTGCGATGATCGGTGGGGATCCCGGATCATGGTGCCGAGGTGTGTGGTCATTACGATACATCTGGATAACTTGTCATCAGTTGGAGACCTCACGCAGAAACTGGAAACGCGCACACGAATACTACATAACTAGTGACCCATTACTCAGCACCAATAGAAACCTGCAACATGCTTGTTACGCTGCCCCACCTCCTGAAAGATTGGCCTGTTGAAGGCGCGCTCTGCTCTCACTACAAGGCTGTAGCGGAAGCCCACAATGCCTGGGTCAAAGACAGCGGGTTCTTCTCCCAGAAGCAGACACATGCGTTACTCAAGCTAGATGCCACCCTCCTCTGCTCCATGTTGTACCCAGACTGTGATGAGGTTATGCTGAGATTGCTCAGTGACCTATTTGCTGTTAGCTTCCTCTTCGACGATCACTTCGAGCGTAGCAAAGCGGAAGACGTACTAGAGCAGACGAAAGCCTTTGGCCGCGCTTATAGGTAAGAAAACAATGTCCCGAAAATTATAATACTGACACGAGTTTTCAGTGATCCAGATAGTTCGCTACTCGACCCGGCGAATCCTCTCTTGAAGGTGACGCAGGAGTGAGTAAAATGAGGGATCTGTTAATCGCCCATAGCTGACCCGCACACTAGTTTGGCCATAGCAATGAGAAAAGAGGCTCCCGAAGCGTTTCCTACGTTAGCCGTAACATGGGAGACTTGGATGCAGGGTATCTGCGAGGAAGCCCTATTCCACGCGGCCAAGAAGCAGTTTGATGTCAACTTTGACGAGTTCATTGAGCATAGGCTTCGAACAGCTGCTGGTGAATGGGCTATCGGTGCAGTACTATTGCAATGCAAGTTTCCCGCCAACCTTCTGGATCATCCAGTTATCGCGAAGATGAGATACGAGGCTGCTCTGTTGGCTGCTATCGCAAATGTGAGACTTAGTTTGTTAAGATTACCCTACAGAGGACTTACTACATTGTATAGGATGTGTACTCGTTTAACATTGAGCAGTCGAGAGGCCATGGAGGCAATACGGTGATCATCTCCATGAAGCAGTACTCCTTTGATGCCCAGGAAGCGTTGGACCACATCGGCGTGTATAGCCGCCAGCACGAAGAGTCCTTTATGGAGCTAATGAATCAAGCACCCAGCACTGACGACCCCTATGTCAACTCTCAGATTAAAGCTTACATCTCTAGCTTGGCGAAATTCGTTATCGGGTAAGTACTATCCCCAAGTCCCGAGTCATTTCACTGAAAAGATCTAGAACGAACAACTGGCACGTCGAAAGTTCGAGGTACAGAGGAAACGTTTCGCTGGAGTCTTTCCGCAAAGACCGACAGGTAACGCTCTTGCCCAAGACCATGACGGAGAAACACAATGGAGCAGAGATTGAAGTCGTGACTCACCCGTCGAACCTCAACCAGACAGAAAATTTGGTCGCGGTTGCATAGACACGTCGATAGCAGAATTTGTACTTCGCTATACACAACGGTGGTGGTTGTATGAATGACAGCTGTACAGTTCCGGCATCGTGCCCGGGTAATGCCTTCGGGCCCGAATCCCGAAGTTGAAGAGCTTGCCCACGGTCAGGGGTATTTTCGTGCATGGTGAAAGGAAGCGCGGAATTGGTCATAAGCCGCGTTTTGGTGAGTTAGAGCGCAGCGAAATGGCCTCCGAGACTGCCAAAATAGTCATCAAACTCCCAGACCATGGTATATGGCGAAATTCGAATCGCTCTGATCACAGAACACTTGCTACTGTGTGTGCAAACAGCGGTACTAATTATGAGTTCAGCGTATGCGGTGAAAGTCGCACGTACGGTTCTTAGAGGGGGAAAGTCCGCGAGGACCTACTTATCTCGATTGGATTGATGCTATCTTCACACAGAAGTCATCAAATTTCATTCAAAAAATCAATCGGAAAAATATTCATTCACACTATATACCCGCGTCAGTAAACTGTCAATGCCCGTCTACTCATTTGTCAGCGAAGAGCTGATTCAGACGGTCTTCAGAGCGAAGCACGAACGGACATTCGAACGGCTCTGGTTTCCTGTGGAAACAATACCACTCAGATCCTGCTTCAACATTATGTTGATAGACTGACATCAGGCCCGTGTTTGGAAAAATCCTGGGTTCCTTTTGTCCGTCCGACCTTCGAATGTCAAACACACTAAGAGGGTGGCAATATTCAGAGTACTAGTATGTTTCAACAATCGGACTTCCCCCCGGGCAGATCTTAAATATGCCATGCGATGAGAGACAAATTTCGTATAACAGCAGAAGCTTAAGTTACCGTCTTCCGTAACCAAACGCGAACTGCCTAGGTTCAGGCACATCATTGAGAAGAACTGATCGACCCGTGATTGGTCAATATTAAAGTCAAGAATGTTGCGTAGAATCGGCCAAGTCCGCCCTCGCGGTTCTGGGAGAAAGAATGTTCGCGCCTTTGATGCTCGCCGGTACAAGAAATAGGAAGTAATGAGTACAAGAGCAATGATGTGTGCTTTCCAATTCTCGGTCGAGAGGCTGAGAACCTGCGCTATTGCTAGTCAAAGTTTACAGTGCAGTCAAGCTAGATTTCGTCGGAACCTAATATGACTAGTGTCTTGAACGCTCTCGAAACGTATGCATGCCTGGGAAGCCGTGTATAGCAGACATTTAGTAGGCGCCGAGTCACTCGTGCTTAGAAGAATAACTCTTAAACTCGTATGCACTTACTTATATTCCACGACATCAACATATATCATCTTCATAGTGTTTATGTCTGTAACACAGAATGAACCCAGGAATGGATGTGCACTTCGCCGCTCCATCTTTTCCGCAGGTTCTGGAATATGTCGGAAACTTGTGCGTTACATCGGATGGGTACGAAGACTCATCATCAATATCGCTGCTCCATCTTTTCCGCAGGCTCAAGAATATGCCGCATATTCACGTGCTGCATCTGGTGGGTATCAGAATCATCATTAATTCATTCTTAAAGATGACTAGTGACGGGAGCAAGACGCGTTTTCTTGCCGAACGCCGGACTGAAAGGGAAAATACTCAATTATTGCGGCAGCATAAGGCTCTTGAATGATGCTGATTGGTGACTGTAGCCTATCATGACCTTTTGTGAAAGAGCGACGGCAAAATGCGACCCTGGCCACGCCTATTTACGACAACGCCAAGACAGGTCCTGCCGCGAAGAAGGCTCGGAGGTCACGGCCGCATCGGTGATCTATGATATGAGCGAAAGCCGCCGATTGCCGTTTGTGATCGGGGTTGCAAGCAAACAACAGCAGAAGATGCACTACGATAGACTCCTGGTACCCTGCGGGACTCCAGTGGCATAGAACGCGTACAATTAACTTCTCCGCATTTCATGGATCATGTTGACTTACTGATATGACTTGCATTTTAGCCGTTTGGAGTTCGGAACCAGTGTCAACTGTTCGCATACTAGCACTTCATTTCCCATGAAAGCGGGAAAGAATACATATCTGTTTACCAAAGTGAACGTAAGTTGGCTTTTCCAGTGTGCTATCCCCATACTTGTGCTCCAGCAGGAGTTCTAGCCCCTTGATATAGCACCTTGAAGGGATTGGACTTATCATGAACCTGGATTCACTATCAAGTTATTTCACCCGCCTTTCGCGACGACATTAGCGGCGACGTGTTTCGTCATACTTCTTAGAAGCGACCTATCCCCAGCGGCGATTGCCCCGATAAGGTGCACTGTCAACAGCGTATTGGCTGAATGTTCATTGGGCAGCACCTATGGTCTACTTTAGTCCAAGCATTTCGCAGTCCTCGCTCAAATTCAACGCTCTTTTCAATACGTCTACTCCCTACACCGCTCGACGATGACTGTTGTTCCTGCTCTGGCTACAATATGTGCTTGCACTCTTGCTTTTTTCTTATATCGCCTGAAGAAATCCAACCAACCTATCAATACCCATTTTCCACCTGGTCCACGTGGTTGGTTGTGGCCCATCCTTGGGAATATCAAGGACTTGTCAGTGGATCCGTCTATGCTTCCCATGCGCTTCGCATCCTGGCAACCCGCGTACGGTTCGTTGCACCTTAAGTGCCTTTTAGGCCTTTACCAGAATTGTGTTGCCTTTCAGGAGACGTCATCGGTCTCAAGGTTCTCGGACGATCGATCATTGTTCTGAACTCTCGTACTGCAATTCATGACTTACTCGACGAACGCAGTGCGATATACTCCGACAGACCTAGTATCCCATTCGTTACCGAATTGTAAGCTGTGCTGTTCTTAGTATCTGTGGTTCTTGATTCAACTTTCCCAACAGAGCACGCGTAGATTGGATGCTACCTCTCCTGACCTACGGTCCTGAGCTGCGTCTTCAACGTCGGATGATCAACCAATGCATCAATACGAATTTTTTCAACCATTTTCAAAAGCTTCTGGTAAACGAGGCTCGGATATTTGCCCTCAATGTCGGGAAAGATCCAAAAAATATGGATGGTCTTGTTAGAAGGCATGTCTCTTCGTCGTCGTGCCAAACGCGGCCTTAATTGATAAAATAGAATGGCTGGATCGAGCATATTAGGGTTTACCCTTGGAAACCACGGTAACTATTATCTTCTTTCAGTATCTAACTATGTAACTCAATTTATCTCACAGAGCCCGAAAAAAAAGAGATGCTACTCAAGTTGGCTTATGACTTCGACGAGTCTATGTCTGTGAATGCGGCAGCCGGCACCCACCCTGTTGACCTCATACCCGCACGTATGTCTACTCTACGTCTATAACAGAAAACCATTGACATATCAAAGTGGCGAAGCTTCCTCTATTCGTGTTCGGAAAGAAACTAGCTGATGGCATGAAACGTTTGGGCATTTGCATTACCGACATGCTTGAAATCCCGTATCAGCTCACCAAAGACACTATGGTAAGTCAGTTCCCGTAACGGGAAAGGTGGATTCGATGACATATTTCAACATAATTAAAAGGAAACGAGCGCAATTGGCCCATCCATGACGAGGCACTTAATTGAGACTTACCAGGATAAGGACGGAACAATTTCCAACGAACGATCGATTCAGGCATCTATTACCGTCGCTTTTGCAGGTTCGTTCAAGACAACTCTTTGTGTTTACCATTCTAACCGCGTTTTACAGGTGGTGCTATGACGGTAAGTGTTTTATTGCTGCGTTTTCAACAAGCTAACTTCGTACCATAGGCTGTGATTACACTTCAGGTCTTCCTACTGGCAATGATGCGATACCCTGAAGTCCAGAAGAAAGCACAAGCGTACATTGACGGGGTAGTTGGAAATGATCGACTGCCCACTCTGAATGACCGCGAAGCCATTCCCTACATAGAGGCTATTGTGAAGGAAACATCAAGGTAAGCGATTGACATTGAAATATTTCACAAATACTAACAGAGGACCAGATGGAGGCCGGTAATACCCATGGGTAAGTCTCTTGTGTCCGGTGTGGACATGAATTCCTCTGATTCTTTGAGCCCGAGCTAGCCTTGGCGCATAAGAACATGCGAGATGACGTCTATAATGGGATGTTCATCCCTAAGGGCTCAACCATCATTCCAAACTCATGGTAAGCCGCATTATTTTACTTCGACGATTTCAAACCAATCTGGTCATGATATTTCTAGGCTATGCTTGCACGATGAAAACGACTTTCCTGAGCCCAATGAGTTCAAACCTGAGAGATTTACCGATGGACATAAGCTGTTCAAAGACATACCTGATCCGAGAAATTTTGCATTCGGCTACGGAAGAAGGTGATGTTGCGAGGGACCAAGCCAGTCAATCCAATCTAGTACTCACCATTTGGCAGGATATGCCCCGGTCGGCACTTCGCGGAGAGCAACTTGTGGATGAATATTGCTACTTTGTTGTCTGTGTATGATATCAAATATCCCGTCGACGTGAATGGTCTAGAACAGAAACAGGACCCCAAATTCATCTGGAAGCTAGCTCTACTGTGGGTGATCCCTCGCAAGTTGCGTCGAAACGAAGTCTTGACTGTCATTGTAGGAAACCAGAGGAATTCGAATGCCATTTTGAGCCAAGGTCGAAAGAGCGTTTGGAAAAGCTCAGGGTCGCAGTGGAGGAAGGCACATACTAGACGTTCAGAAAGGAACATGTCCCAAGTATATTTCGGAATATAATGTGCCCAAATTACTCTACATACATCTCAGGTTACGTCTCACACTACGCCGTGGCATACTATATCTTCAAGAGATTTCACACCAGAATTGACCATGAATAAGTTTTCCGAGCTCTCAGTTGGTTTTGAGACCGCTTCTTTGGGATTAGTGTCGTGCTCGAGCATATCACTCGATGACAGGCTTTCTACACTTTACGACGTCACATTCGATGACGGATAACTTGGCTCGAAGTGGGTACACTGAATTTATCTGCAGTCCCGCATTTCGAATTATACTATCCCATTCAAGCTGAAAGACGGTCATTAATGCAAAGAGAGTGCGTCGTTAGTTCGAACATACCAAAGAACGTTCACGGGCATTGTACACTCCAAGGAGATGGACCCCAAGGCCAAGGTTCATCTTCGCGCAAACACCGAAATTCGAGGGCACGTAGGGTGGTGGCAAAGTTGTTGTATACTTATCGGCACCGGTTAGCACACTGAGGCTTTCGTCGTATTGATTTTGTGCGACATAGGATATGGTGCAAGGTTGTGCAACATACTCAATAACGACGACTTTGACCTGTGGAAATCCTGAGCACTGTTTGACTTGATTCCCGAACTGCACTTACTGCTCCATGAATCGCCGGAATGTTTTTGAGTATCGCAGTCTGTGGTCCGCGCCATTAGTTTGCGTCAATGACAAGCTCCAGAGGGTTAGACATACACAGTCTTGATCTGTCCAGTCATGACTGAACGAATATGTAAAAGGGTGTCACTGGCAGAAAGGTTGCGAGTACAAAACTCACAGGACCAATCGAAACACATAGGTCGTGTTTCCGGATCGTGGCACTTGCGGCGTCCTGAAATCGTGCGCTTCAATGACGATTCGCCCATCTTGAGCCGCCTGTGGACTTTCCCGGCGAACGTTTGCTTCTGTTAGAGGAATGACTTCCGGTAGGTCTTGAATCACAAATGTGACATTTCCTAGACTACAAGGAGAGCTTAACAGAATGTTGCTGGATATAAGTTTAAGAAATGCTTACATTCGTGCTAGGGAGATGGAAAGATATCCTTGACCTCCTCCGCAATCAACGATAGTTTGACTGTTAAGACTTTTCCAAGGAAAATCTGCCAGTACAGCCGATTCAGCAGCATCTCCGTAAGTCTGAAAGGAAAATGAACTCTACACTTCAAAACATTGCACAGTTGTACAAACCTGCACTGAGCTTGCCCATTGTTGAAGTTCGGTAGGGTTGGCTTTGAGGTAGTCAAAGAGGGAAAGCGAGGTATTATGGGAAAGCTGGAAGGCTGTCTCCAGCGGCGAAATTGAATATTTCCAATCAGGTCGGGTGATAGCGCCAAGTAAAGAACCTGCGATTTTTCCTTTTCCCTGTGTCCTGGAAGAGAGTCAATATTAATGTTTTGGAGACGCTGAGATTACGTACAGCGCCCACTTTCGTCCATTTCTCCCTATGCATAGTTCCAATGCAGGACGATTGAGAGCATATACGCCTTCGTTCTTTTCGTGTAGCCATCCATCCGCAGCGAGACACCGGAGAATGGCTGTCAGCTTGAACTGGTCAAGGTCCAAGAATTGATGGAGCTGCTGCACGTTTAATCCGGTGATTCTGTAGGCGTCTTCCGAGAGCTTGTCGATAATGCCAGTTCTAAGAACTATGTCCAGACACGCCGCGTCATAAGGAGCCAGAGTCTGCTCTACTACCTTCTCGTACGGAGGCTGCAAAAGAGTTTTGAGTTGACCCTAAATAGACCGTCAGATAATGCGCCGACCGAAATTGCGAAAACTTACAACGCATGCTTCAACATGAGTTATAGGTACTTAAGTATATGGAAGCGAATGGAACGATATCGAGACCTCATACCTAGTGCGAGTCTTCGAGCCTCATATAAGCGCGGGGAGGGCAGGAACTCGGGAGCATCCAATTGGTGAGATTCGATACTGAACGTCGATAACTGTGGCAGGTTTTCCTTCGCCAGTTCCTCTCGGAACGCATCCAGGGCGCAATTCAGGCTAGTTTGCAGCACGTCAAGTTCAGACATGTCCAGCAGAATGGCGTTGTAGTGAATAGCTCTCCATCCGATTATGCTTAAGAATAGGTTAACACAAAGCGCTCATGACTATCGCCGATAATTCATTTCTACAAGAAGATAAATTTGGATGGCTGTACCCACACCAGCGCCCCAAAATGTTAAACGGGGGTATTGAACCATACCTTTTGGAAGCAGATGCCCAGTAGAAATTTGAAACCAACTGGAGTCCCCCGTGAGATTGGCAGGTATAACAAAGCCGTTACCGGCTTTATTTATCTCAACTTCTTGATCGGGAGCCTTTCCGGTAGTCGAAAGAATCATTCAATTTAGTGTTTACTCTGGCTGTGTCCTGGCTATACATATCACGAGACCCGTTCTCCAATCATCGATGTGAGAACTTCGTGCATCTTCCCGTCCATAACGGCCTAGATGGAAGTCATTCTAACTTGATCCTTATCTTTGTTAGAAGTGTGTCCTTACCTTATAAATGACAGAGACTTGATGTCCGATAGTCTGGGTGTTTGCGTAAGGTGCGTTCCCAAATCGCTTTAAGTTCTCCTCCCCGTGCATCGGGACGCCCAATTCCATGCGGATAAACTGATAGATGCGGCAAGTACGACCAAGATATGGGGAAGCGGGTGCCCGCCCCTTGCAGCCTGTAAGATACTGATCTCTCAGTTGACTCATGAGGTCGATACCGCGTGTAGCGAACGCATTGATGACTGCCATAATATCAGAAAGTGTTGGTTGGTAATGCAACGAAGAATTGGTTGCAAAGAACTCGACGATCACTGAAATGCAAGATGATGCGACTGCTTGCATTTGTTCTTTCAAGTCCATCGTGACCGTGGAATGATAGGAGTTTCTGAAGACTCTATTGACCATAGATGAGAGATCCAAAACATCGGAGGTTTTCAGATTGAATGCGTTTGTTAGTTCTGCGTTTTCGCCGATCAGAACAAACGGAAGATGATAACATATTGCCTCACCAGATTCCACAACGTCATTTATACCTGCGAGGAAATCGTGCTGCATCGCACGAAGGTCAAGTGCTGGCGGCAACGATAAGCATAACAGCATTACTAAGGCGAACAACTTGCCTTGGCAGAGAATGTACAGGTGCGACGAGATCAACATCGCAAGAACTTCTAGAGAGGATACCGTGGCGCGCGCAGAAAGTAACGCCATAGAGCTATTCATAAGATGAATTTGGAAATGACTAGGTAAGATAGAAGATGCGCATACTTCACTGATTCATTATGCATCTCCGCGGCTTGGGAATGGGTTCCAGCGGGGTTTGCGAGATATCCAAGTTCCGTTACATAGGCCGCCATAACGACGTCTAACCCCTTGGCATGATAATTGAGAGAGGGATCAGTGGCGGCTAAAGATGGAGGTAAGCCTTTGTTAATATGCGGATTCAAGATCTCGCTTGATTGGGCGAAGGCAAGTTTCCCAATGTGATCAAGAGCAAGACGAGTTTTCTCCATGGCATTCGTGATCGTCATAGCCTGGAAATTCCCGCCCAGATGTATGGTCTGCTGTCTCTGCCTCGATCAGAGGATTGTCGCTGCCTTTGTATCGTTATTACGAGATATGGGAGGACTGACGTCTCTGCTCACTTGCGTTACATTCGAGATCGATTGCCTTCACAGCGGCATGAATATCTTCTAACTGGGGACCCAGATATTGAGGAGAAGTACGCATTGCATAGCGATCCTGACGGAGAATGCCAGTATCTTCATTCAAGCGGACTTCGGAGTCGTCATCTTTCACAAATTTACTGCCGTTCAAAAGAGACAATATGAAATCAGCCGCTTCCACCTAGGGAGGGTTAGTAGCTCTAGTAGGATTGAACTAAAAACAACATACCTGACCTGGGTGGGGTCTAGCAATGGCATGGATAAAGGGGGCAAATGATCCCCTTGCCCCATGCAAGGCTTCAACTGTAAGTGCAGTGCAGGTTAGCGCTAACAATGATAGGTGAGCTGCTTCATAGACGGCAAGTGCAGCAACAGCCGCAGAAAAGGACGTTCCGTTGACTACAGAAATAGGCTCCTTAGCCTTGAACACGAGAGGCTCTATTCCCGCCATAGCAAGGGCCTCTTTCGATGCCATGAGGATACGGGTGCCAGGTGGACCATAGTTCACACGAATGTAGGGGTTTCCCGCAGCGGCACCAGCTAGATAGGACAACGGCGTGAGGTCGCCAGAGGCTGAGATACTGCCCCGGAGAGGAACTAGAGGGAGTATATTCGCATTTAGCATAAGCGAAAACTGCTCCAAAACATCCCAACGAACTCCCGAGTGCCCGCGAATCATGCTATTCATGCGTATCATGAGGGCGCCTCTAACCCAAGACTCGGGCATTTGTGTAGAGGCGGAATTATGGGAGATGGGTAGATTATCGCCTTCTCCATCTATAGATAAGATGCCGCATTGTATTTGCTGTAAAATGGAGACTCCAAGGGCTAAGACATCTTCAGATCGCGTGTCGGCTTTAAAAAATCGATATTGAGTGTGATTATGAATAAGGTGGTTTTAGACAGACATTTACCGCTCCCGCCAACGCCAGTCGTTACCTTGAGCAGAAATTTCAACAGTTAAGCAGCCCGTGGATGATATAGGACATACGCCATAAATGCTCTTCTTTCCCAATACCGCATCGTTAAGGACTTGCCTGCTTCGATAGACGCGCTCCTTGGCCTCAGCTGAGTTGTCAACTTCAGGGTTGACTCCATAACGCGCGACAGCCACCGTTGCAGGTATCGATAAGGATCGTCCGTCAACACGAACCGGTTTTTGGTTTCTGTTCACGAGATCAAATGTCAAAGATCAGGAAGCATAGTTGCGGATAGCGTACCGATACGCTTTGGTTTGCGCTAGTAAAGTGAGGAAGCTAGATATTATGCCAGAATCCTTGTCGACTGCGTTGAACGTGGGCATGCTTAAACGAAAGTAGACAGTATCGGAAAGTAGTGTGTAACCTCAATGTCAGTGGGGCCCGCTTAGAGTTTAGATATACAAAAAGATATTTGGTAAAGACGCTTCGATTTCATCACATCATAGTTCGAAGACGGTTTGAGGGGACCGTTCCCCACGGGACATTGTAAATTCAATGATGGTTCGGCGCTGACGATGGGTAAAAGGGGAAAAGCCATATTCGGCTGTTGCCGCGGGGCCGAGTGGACGCTGGGCCGTCAACCGGTAACTATCCAAAACACCGCAGTTCCAACAATTGAACTTGAAATTCTTCATTGAGTTTGGGACTATATCGCGAGATTGCCGCCAGGATAGTCAAGCAAAGGTTTACAGCAGATGGTCTCGAATATTCCTACTCCGTACTCTCCCAGGTGGGTGCCTATAAGCGGCAGGAATGGGGCTATACATATAGTCCGCTCCACACACCATTTTGAGGGAATCTAGTATCAAAACCACATCATGAGCTCCCTATTGGTTTGCAGTTTGCTTGTATGCTCTGGATCTCTGGCTTATGATCTCCTTACAGCCTTCTCATGTTCAAATTTTGGTCGTCGGCGGCGGACCCGCGGGTAGCTACTGTGCCTCCATCTTGGCCAGAGAAGGATTCTCTGTCGTCGTCTTAGAGGCCACGACATTCCCTCGGTAAGTATAAGATAATTACTACCTCTGTATCCTCCTCACAGCTCCAACTAAGGTACCACATCGGAGAAAGCATGCTTCCTTCGGTCCGTCCATTTCTCAAATTCTCGGGTGCGGACAACAAGATCGCTTCGCACGGGTTTTGTCCCAAGGTAGAATTATCATATCGACCTTATACTATATACCATTGGACTGACCGTCATTGATCAGCCTGGTGCCGCAGTAAAGTTCCAGCAGCACAAACGCGAAGGATGTACGACCTTATTGCTTTTTCAGTGTCACGGCGCTCCTTACTGAAATAAAATTCAAGACACCGACTTCTCCACCTTTAGCAGCGGCAATAATTCTGATAATGCTGCAGCTTGGAATGTGGTAAATTTCTGTCATTGTGTATTGCAATACAAGCTGAACCACTTGTAGAAACGTTCAGAATTCGATGAGATTTTACTGCGTCATGCTGAAGAGCTTGGAGCTCAAGTATTTGAGAATCATAGAGTCACCAACCTCACATTTGCGGACAAAAACGTCAGCGAAGGCAGGCCCATCAGTGCTGAATTCAGTTGTCCCGATGGAGCGCTTCGTTCGATCTCCTTCGACTACCTTGTGGACGCATCTGGTAGAGCGGGGATTATGTCGACCAAAGTACATATGACTTCGGCTAACAGATCCCCGTTGTATTCTGACATCTCGTACTTTGTTTCCAGTACCTGAAAAATCGTAAGTTCAACAGCGCCCTTAGAAACGTTGCATCGTGGGGCTATTGGACTGGAGCAAATCGATACATGCCAGGAAGTGAACGCGACAACGCTCCATTTTTTGAAGCCTTAACAGGTTTTACTTTCTTTCACTGTGTATATATTATTTGAGCATTGACCCACGATTTTCTCCAGATGGTAGCGGATGGGCATGGTTCATACCCCTACACGATAGCACCGTTTCAGTAGGTATTGTCACTGATCAAGCGTCGAGCACTGCTAGAAAGGCTCTGTCCGCAAGGAACAGTATGCAATGTTCCTCCAAGGCCGATTACCTCGCACAGCTCGAACTAGCGCCTACGGTCAGCGGGAAGTTTCTCTGCAAGGCAACCCTCCAAGGAGAGAATAGCTCTACCTGCATCCGCAGTGCCAGTGACTTCAGCTATGCTGCCGATAGATACTCCGGCGATCATTTTAGACTCGTTGGCGACGCGTCTGGTGCGTTCCCAAGCTGAATGCTGGTTATACACGACATAACGACGTGTTTTCTAGCCTTCATTGATCCCTTCTTCTCAAGCGGAGTTCATTTAGCGCTCTTAGGCGCTTTAACTGCTGCCGCATCGATATCGGCCTCGATCAGGAAAACATGTTCGGAGTTGCAGGCGGCTCAATTTCATGACAAGAAAGTCGCCATTGCGTATACTCGGTGCGGCATCTCTGCAAACGTACTGTTCCGTACTCTAACGATCTGTATCAGCTTTTTGCTTGTTGTCATGGGCGTGTATAAACAGATTCGTAATCAGGATTTACCCATTTTGGCCGAGGTCGACGAGGACAACTTTGATAGAGCTTTTGATATCCTTAGACCAGGCCAGTACAAGCCTATCGATGTTCCTCCTGATCTCATTGACCTGTATCACAGTGATCCAGGGTACAGCCGACGTTGGCAAAACTGTGTCGGAAGACGAGTTACAAAAGACCATGGACTTTTGCAAAGATATCTTTGCCCCAACGGACCCGCAAATGCATGAAGCTGTAGGAGCACGACTTGGACCGGAGTTGTGTTCACCGTCGGTACCGATTATGACTGATAGTGTGATCGAGTATTTGGCCAAAGACGACGATGAGGCCAAATTGGTGTTGAAGGAGATCAACGCGCGAAAAGCTGTCCACACCATGTATGGTGGACCCATGCACGTCGCAGCGGAGGATATCGACGGCCTGGTTCTGAATCTCGAAGTTGGCAGCTTTGGGCTGAAAAGCGTACACTGATGTGACGTGGGGAAAGTGTGTGCCGTGTAGTATAGGATACATTGCCTAGATTCAATGTGAAACTCGTTAAACATCCACAGGTCGTGAATAAAACAATATTATGCCCTAAACATCATAAATGATCTCTGGAATCACCGAGTCGTTCGACCTACAGCTTGTAAAGGAAGCCATCACTTCTATCGTCGCTGACAGGTCCAGGATTTGCCACCCCTCTCCTCTTTTTGTTCTGGGCATTTAACCATAGGATATTCGCCAACGCGGCTACTATCGTAGCAGCCGAAAACACTATAGATACGATAGTCGCGGTGTCATAATTTGGGGGCTTCGATAGCGATCCGAACAACCACGTTGCTAGAATCCCACCTAAACTCGTCGAACTCAGTAAGAAAGCTATCACTGCGGCTCGCCTGAACCGGGGAGCCGAATTATTGGCCGCCCAAGCGAGAAGCGACGGAGGAATGCAGTATACACCCGTAACAAACATGAAGAGGGAGCCATATCGGACGTCGTGTTTTTTACTGCCGAGAAAGACGGCGAAGCCAATAGTAGCGAGAAGAGAATGGAATGCGACGGTGACTCCACGCAACCTATATCGATCCGACACGAAAGCTGTGATGATATTTACTGAAAGATCGTGTTAGATAGACCAGTTTTTTAGGCGAAGAAAGAGAGCTTACCTGCCCAGGCAACGGCGAATGGAGGGACCGACATTAGTTGTGCTCGATTAGCTTGGTATCCAAGACTCTGAACTATACTGGGTTCGAAAGCTATGATAATATCATTAGAGAAAGAGAAATATGACGGAGAAGTCCGACGTACTAAGCGAGGGCGGTCAGAGTCAGGCCTATGAAAAGTACGGTTTGTTAGTACACTTGTCAATATTTCGGACCATCCGTACCACCAAAGAATCCCATGACAAAATACAAGAGTACATGAGGCTGGAATAATGCACCGAGGGTCGAAGACCAGCTGAAATGACCGTCTTTTTCAAGCGTGGTATGCTCTTGAATGAGGAGTGCCTCAGCGTTGGACCTCTCTTCGGGAGTCAGGAGGGGAATCGTCGAAAGTGAACGCGGCATGATGACGAAGCAGACAAGTCCATACAATATAGTGAAGCTACCTTCCTGGAAAGCACAGTTCTAGAGCTAAATCGCATGTCAGAAGCACCAGGAACATACCAAGATGAAAATATATTTCCAGGCAGGTCTCCCATCATGACCGTCCAGATGCTCGATGGCTGATGCTAACAGACCAGAAAAGGCTCCAGCCAATGCAGTTGAAGCAAAAAATAACGCTATCCTGTTGTACAGATCGATGTCAGTGAGCCAGGAACAAACTAGGTACATGATACGTACCTGAGCTGGAGCTTACTCCGTGGATAAAACGAGGCAACATATAGAGATAATCCCGGCAGCAGGCCGCCTTATAAATATGCCTGTTTAGCTGATTCAAACTGGCACATGGGGATTTATATCACCTTCGCAACAACCCAGAATAACTCGACAAGCAACCAGACCGCCATAAGAAGTAACCAGCCCTGCAATTATAATTAGGTAAAACCCCCGGAACCCCGAAACTTCAAAAACATACCCTGAAAAGCGGTGACTGCGCCCCATATCACGACCAAAGCAGGGAGGACGATATGGGCTCCGATACGCTGGCATTATTCTTAATAAATTTCAATAAACCATGTACTGACGCATACCGTCAAGAACAAATTGCTCGGAATCTCGACCAACGCATAAGGGATTAACGTCGCCGTCAAGAGAAGACTGTACTGCAACATCACGGCGTTAAACATACATTAGCGGACATTCTGATTCAACGCAACCTACCTGGCTATCTGTGATTCCAAGGTTTGCCTGTAGTCCAGCAACCCGAGCATTCCCAATGTTTCCGCGATCCTATGAGATGCGATAAGAAGTGATTGCGAAAGAGTAATGACGGACTTACCAGGAAGTTTAGAAGATACATAATCGTGACGACGGGCAAGATCTGTATATCTAGTTTCCACCATGGAACCCCTCGCACGCCCATCGATGGTGAGAGGATTCTCGAAGAGTCCTCATTGGAAAGCTTGTCTTCAGCCAAGCCTTCTTTGTGAGCGTATTTTTCATCCATGACGGAGTAGTGACTGCTGGCGATGAACGGATGGAGAAAACTAGACGACTTGCACTTTAAATCCAGTCCAGACGTGAGGCACCCGGTTTTCTGCTCAATGGATCAATCCAAGGATAACTCGCGGAATCACGTTGTTTCCTGAGAAAGATTGTTGATGAGCCCCACCCGGCCGCGGTTAATGGGCTCGAAATGAATAGAACCATCGCCATCGTCCAACTCGAATCAGAGATGAACTGAATTAGGTCCGAAGCCTGATGTCGGAGAGGCACGAGGCCGAGGGCATGCCGTAGATATTGACTGCGAATGATCATTCACGCCTCTGTATCCTTGACAAATACGATACACTGGTCGCACGCTACAACGAACAGAGGTTGATCCTCCGAGTCTGCGGACGACAGGGACACGATGATTACACGCGGAGAAAGGCCTTTTGTAAGTACCTTTTCATCATATCCTTCCCTTACCCTATTAAGTAGATTGGTCTTGGCCTCACCACACTATTCGGATGTCAATGACGTGCCGCTGCGCAACAAGTACGATCCGCGAAAGTGGACTTGGCGCCAATAGCATGTGGATAGGGATGATAAATCATGGTCCAAGTCCTTCACTGTCGTCCATAAGAATAGAATAGAGAAAGACACTGTCGAGTATAGCGCCAGAAAAGATTTGGACGTAAGGTAAAAGGAACGGGGTGAAACTAGAAATCATAAAGCCCGTCCAGAGTTGACAGCATATGAAAGTTGCCAGCAGCACGTCCACCGTCGACAAGGTCTACCGCTTGTTCTGGAGCGATTAGTAGGGAACGAGTACAACTCAACTAGCCGGCGACAGACGCAACCACATAATTTCAATCAAGCTAACTTCTTGTTAAGTGACACTACTATTTGAGAAGAGAGGAGACGTACCTGCTTGTGTTACAGTTACGTCGCGCGTTCGATGTATATAAGCGGTGGTGAACCGAGAGGAAAAAAAAAACCCCCATTTGGTTTGGATCCCGGGGCCGGGCGGGTGAAATCGGTCCGGAGCTCCGGTAGCTTCATCAGACAGCTTCTCGAAGACTAAAATCCTTTGGGAGAATTTCGGGATTATTTTGGGGATGTTTGAACATCATCAGGTGTCCCACATTACAGCGCAGCCGACGTATGGGTCTGCCGCAAGGAAGCGTTGTTTATCACAGTGACATTAGTACTTCTATGTCAATTCTACTATGCGCGAACGTCGACAGTCGATAGGAAGATCAACGACGGCGGCTCGCCTTTTAAGAGGGTTCCCTGCTGAGATTCACTTAGCAGCTGAAGAATTACCGCCTATCTGAGAATAAGGATGCTTCGTTTCCGAGTATTTCTGTAATTGCATATTTAATAGTCATGTTCGAGCAGCTTTAAAGCTCAATCTATCGCACTTCTGTACAACTATCTGCTAAAGAGCCCATATAAGGTTATGTATACCCTTTCAAAGTGTTGCATTCTAATATGATCTATCACTTCTCCGTTACTGCTTTTCTTCCTCAACTTGCATCCCGGGCAGACTTTCACCTTCTCGTACAGCTCCGACAGAGCGTCTCCTGGTAATTCTACGGAGCAGGGGGACGAGAAGCGTTGCCACGCAGCCTCCAATGAACCAACTTCCACCATATAGTTGTACAGGTAAGAAGTTTATCTCTCCGTCAGAGGTATTAGAGTCGATGATTGCCCCTGCAATAGACGGTCCAGCGATGGTTCCAGGCTACCAGTAGTATGAATGGATAGATATTGTTTTAAGTGGACGGTGCTCACAATATTGCCAGTTAGTATCAAGCCCGTAATACTCGCAAGCTGTTGGGTACCATATAGCTCGGCTAAAGCTTAGTGATTGAAATCATTAGTGATATACTTGATCCTAGGTCCAACAATATCGATCTCACCGACTGGAGGTAAGCTAACGATTCCGCCAGAGAAAAATCCGTACACGGCAGAAAAAACGCCATGAGACTCGGAAAGCTCGTGCAAAATGGCCACACGGCCATTTGCGCAATTCCAGCGATAAGTTGGCATATTGTCAAGGCCGTGAGATGCCCAACATAGTCCCCCATTAAACCGGTAAGCTACAATTAGACTTGAGTAAGGTCATTCTTGAACTACGTTACAGATACTTTACCACACGACCAACGGCAGAGAGGCCGGCCTGTATGGCGAGAGCGGTAGCACCATTTTGCGCATTACGTTGGAGCCTGTTTCTAGCATATTCTGTACAAAACAATGAGAGCCGGAATTATTAGCAAAGAATCGTGAAGGACAACCTAGTGTGTAAAAAGTAGGGATGTAATAACCGAAGGCAGACAGAAGCATAAATGTCCAGAGAGCGTATATGACCGGGTCTTTCAGAAGATGCGACATCTGAATGCGATCGTTTCTTTGAATGACCGGTACGCTCCTGGTTTTCATGAAGGCGAAGGCGATCCCGGCCACTGATTCGAGACGACACCAACGTAAGACCATAAGAGCACAGTTATACTACTACGACGTACGGACGAAGGTAAGCAAGCTCATGATGCGAAGAGTCCATCGGATTCCCACTTCGTCGATGAGCTTTTGAGTTACTGGACTAAGAACCAGTCCACCGATCCCTTGAATAAGCCAATCGTAAGTTAGGTCACAGGTCTGGTTTGCTATCATGACTGTGATGCCTACCGTAGCCACTAACACCGACTCCCGTCGCAAAGCCTGCATTGGAAGGGCGTGGGTAATAGTAGCCAAAGTTATGGGTATGACATTTACCTCTGTGTTTGATAAACTAGACGGATATGTTAATCATTCTGAAGCTGGCTAAGTCACCATTCTTACCCATTGTGAAGGTATGGTAAGAGCCGGAATGACGGCCAAGGCACTCCCAATAGCGAAGACAAGCCCTGCAGAGGTGTCCAGTCAAAATAGGCCGTAGAACGGAAGAAATACGAACCCTGGTTGAGGTACAAGTGCCACACCTTACTCCTGCCATGATACATGTCAGCGTGCAGCCATTTCAGAGCACACTCACTCACGAAAATGAGGCACCCAGGAGACCGATGGCCATCAACGAACAGCCAATGATTCCCGTCACTCGATAGCCGATCCTTTCGGCGAGCTTGCCTGCCGGACTGCAGCCGTACTATGGCGTGAGTGCAACCAGCACAAACGGGATAGAATATGTGAGACTCACAGTCCAAAAATCGACACACCGACCGCTTGAATGGCTCCCACCCATGCGAGATTCGAATTCGAAATGTAACCAACTTCGGCTGTACTGAAGTAGTAATCTTGATAGACGCCCCAAGTACTTTCAACGCTAATAGAAGGCAGACATTGTAGCGAATTTAGAACGGAAATTGATGCACTCACCCAAGAGCTAAGAAATTCACAATGAACGAGCAAAGTAAGCATATCCAGCCATATCCTCCCTCGCGAGAAGTGTTAGCGGAGGGGTTTGGAGGACTCTGCTGGATAGGATCATCGTCACAAACTTGGGTGGACGACATGGTGGGGTCCTCTTGGAGTCGAAGTTGGTTGGACATCCCAAATGAAGCAAACTGGCGGTTGATCACGGCCAGCCGCCAGTGTTTGCCGATAGAATCAAATCGAGAGTAGCAACTAAGGTAGAATGGAATATTATCACAAGGAGGGCTACCAAGCAACTTAAGGACTAATGACGATTCTTGATCTCAGGTTGCATTTCCGTGCCTTCGGCAAACCACCAGATCAAGAGTTGAGCGGGAGGATCTGTCAGGACGGGGACATGTATCACTACCCTCCGTACAGATGACATCAAAGAACATTAATTTTTTGGAGAACAGAAGCCAATCCACGAGGGTTTGTAGAGTTTCCAGTGATTAAGATCCATCATAGAAGATGATTGTTGAATGCAGAAGTCAAAAACGCAGGTAAATCAAGACCGCTTTACATGTTGACAGCCAGCGCCCAATCAAGAGATAACGAGCTTAGTTTGACAGCACAGGACTGTGTGTTCCAGTCTTTTTTCTGCTATCAAATTAGTAGCTTCTATTCGCTGCTTAATTGCGGACGAGAAGCTGTAATACGCACCATAACGCCTTTCTTGGGAAGGTTGCGGTACCTAACAGTATGCAGCCTCGTAAATCAGACTCAACAGTCCCTATGAAGAAAAGTCGTTCAATGGATGTAGAGCAGCGTTGGTGGGTGGTGTATTAAAAAGAGACCGTCAGGTGTCTGAGGATCGGCCATCACGGCCCGAAATCGGGTACTTCCGAGTTGCTCTGTTCGAACTTTGAAAATTTCCCTCATCCATGCATCATACATGCTCTGACTCCAAAACACCCGCTCAACAGCAGGTTCCCCAGTGCTGAGATGAAATGTACCCCAGATGTCTGGCGTTTTCACCGGTTTGTTCATGTGTCTCGAATTGATGCCGGGATATCGTAATTCTCCCATGCAGCGAACCAGCTCGAGATAGATCCGAGCGTTTCGCTTCAACTGAACTTGCCCCTACTGAATGGCTCTGCTCTATCAACCCAAGTCTACAGACTTTGTCATGATTTACGTGTACGGCCGCTATTCATTGGTTGGGCTTCTTGGCAATGTTGCGCTAGGAATAGTCATCATAGTCATCATGGTTCGTGATGCTCTTGTCCTCTGCTCATTGCTGTAAATACAGGACACAGCAACCGATTGTGACCAACTCCAAACTTCATCTATGGCTCTCACTGACCAGGAGGCGAGCATAATCGCCTTGTTCGTGGAGAGCGCTTTCTGGGGCATTTTTATGGTGACGTTCGGGCAATGTCTTCGTGCTCTGCTCTGGTCCAACATGGGCTTCAAGCCATACTCCCAACTTGATCGGTCCATGGTCGCCATCTGCATTGCAATGCCAATCTTCGCTACGGTCAATCTGTCCCTCAACGTCCTGCGCGCAGTAGAATCGGTCGGTCCATCTGGGATAAGTGAGCAATTCACAAATCTCGGAAGTGCGACGGAGACCGTCAAATTCATCTGCGTGAACGTTCAGACACTCATTGCTGACGCCATGCTGGTAATAAAAATTTACTCATGCTATCTGATTTGCAGCTGATCGGCCATTTTTTAAGACATACCGGTGTTGGATCATATACAGTAAATCGTGGGCTATACTTCTTATGCCCGGAATTTTGTGGCTGGGGGTCTTGGTGACCGCAATTCTGAACATCATTGTCTTACATTCAATCCACTCCGAGTCCCTCACTGTTGCAAAGAGCCTCCGACCTATCGTGACATCGTTCTGGTCAATCAGTATAGCCCTGAATATTATTGCCACACGTTCGTCACATCATTTTGTTAGAGGAATCTCTGCGGCTAAATTATATCAATATAGTGCTC
>JAUEPU010000192.1:0-87656 GCA_030435615.1 Armillaria luteobubalina
CCTTGGAGGTGGTTGAAGCAAATCTCATGCTGTTTCGTGTATCTTGAAGGTCTCGGAGCATTGTTTCTCGGATAATATGTGGCGCGGGGAACGGGGTGATTGTTGAAACGTGACGGCATCGGTTGATTCGGTTGATTCGCAGGAGGTCGAATGTTGGAGTCCTTCGGCCAAATACAGAGTCCTGGAGGATACATAGGCTCCTTGGCAAGCCGTGGCGGCTGTTACAGGCCAACAGTCAGTAGATGGCCCACAGCACCAAGATATATGCGCACATATTCCTGCACCGACTGCTCTCTCATCTCGTCGTGCCGCTGGGGCGCTCATGGGCACTGTGTTTGGTGCTGCAACTGGCATCCTGGTCAAGCTGTTGTACGGATGATGTTGCGGCGGCGTGTTCGCCGTTGCGTCAAGGTTGTTGCTCTAGGAGAAGTATATGGTGAGCTATGCAGGGATGGAAATCTAGGAAGGCGGGAGCGAAAGGGTAAAACTGCCGGATCCGTTGGTAGCGCTAGGTGATGATTCAGTCATGAAATGGGGAATTGGGGCGTTGCCTTTTTGGGACACCAATGGCACGACGCTCTCACAGGAAGCCGGTTCCCCTTCCGTACCGGATCAGTGTTTGAAAGAGAAAAAACATCCTGAAGATATAACATGAAGATCCTGATCCATGTCTCTTTGAATGGCGATCCAACCAACGAAGGGTAAATGGCACAATCTCATGCCCGTACGTACACCCTGGTCTCTCCCAGCGGGTTCAGTAAAAATAGATTCACACGGATACCACCGATGGGCACATGGATGACGCCTAGAATAGGGAGACAAAACTTGTGCGGTGCGGGAAATTGGCTGGCATTAAACGGTGCTTTAGCCGCACTATGATCGGAGTTCTATCGGTGTACACGGCCACGGTAATGTGGGTCCTACGCAGTATTTTCCCAGCTGAGGGGTGCACCAGGCAACGAAAGACGCCGAACAAGAAGGAAAAACTTCAAGGGGGAATTCTTGTGTATTCGACAGTGGCTGGTTTCCTTGGTTTACATTTATCACATCACCGGTTACCAAGACCTCTCATACCTGGCCCGTATAATGAAAACCACTTCAGGTCTAATTGCTATAGAATCCAGTCATGCTCTGGTAAATTTGGATGGCAAGCCGCTTAGTCTTTAAAAGGGAATAGCACCTGTGCAAGCCGCCAAAAAAGATAAACATTGACATAAGGAACAAAGCTCATACGAAGAAATATTGCACCAGCGGAAGATTACATCATATCCAACGTTGATTTGAAGGAGTCTCCTCATACCTGAGTATCCTGCAATTTCATCACTATACGAGGCTACGTAGTTAGCCTCGTGCGACCTGTGACGACGACATCTTTCCTGGAAAATTAATATTCGTTCTGTAAATAATCGTAGAGATTGATACATACAACTGTGGTCTGCAATCAAAGGGATAAGTAGGAGTGACACCCCCGTTATGCGAATGAATAATCAGATTTTGAAGTCACGGTTTGCGAACGAAATTAAAAAATGCTAAAGCTTAGTGAATTCGATCAACAAGAGATAACCGCAAAGCATCAACCAGACTCACGCTCCAAAAGTTGCAATGAAAGTCAGGGCTCCAAACGTTATAAAAACTTGTTAATATAAAATAGAAAAAACAACGATACTAACACCAGTATAATGGACACCAGCACCAATATATGGCTCTTTCGTACCGGCGCGCTGGGGAGGGTCAAAACAAGGAAACCTTCCTGAAGAAAGCGGATAGCAACAGTGAGATCTTTGTAAAATGATGCGAATTATTTCTCCGGAAGATCAGCCTCCAAGTTCCACAAGGTCCGTCGAGCGCTTGAAGTAATGCCTTGTAATATTTGCTGCTACATATTAACATTATGAAAGACCGTTTGCATTCATCATATCTCTCATCCCAGCGACGTCCGGGGGGCAGTTTTAAATGCCTTGGGCCAAACGATCAAAGAATCGGTAGTCCTTGTACATCTTGTGATCAGGAAACCCCCTACAAGTTCCCTCTCAGAATAGTCATTCGAGGCTTTGTTTCCAAGAGAGATGTCAAGTTCATCATGACAACAGTTCCTGGTGCTAAAAATTAATGAGAAGACACGTGAAGCACACGGAGATTTACGTCTTCGAGGAAGTACAGAAGCGGACCGAGGTTTCGGACTCTGCCCGTTCGATTAATTTTGAGGGAGCAAAAGTCTGGACCATCATGGCCGTCAACGGTGATAGCCAGTTCGAACAGGGTAGGCGGCTATCTGACTAGCCCGAAACGATGAGAAATTTAGCGCGCTCTACAGATACCGGTGATTGTTTACGCACAAAAACTTTCCTGATGATGCACACGCTTTACCAACCTGGCTCACGATCTCTGCCTTGTGCTCTGGTGCATTGCACTTGGCGAGACTGATAACGAGAACGTGATTGCGAAGGTGGTATCAGGTGGTTGAAGATAGGAAGAATTATGTATATGTACTGCGACGGCCCGGCTTTGAGTCACACATTATCAAAGTGTTGGTTGTTTGGTCCAAGGCGGCCACTGATCGAGGGCCGGTTTTTCGGCGGACCGCAGACAGAAGCTGTTATATAACCTTTCGGGTTCTCGTATTTACATCGCGCAGTAGAACTCTGAGCTGATATATACGTGTAACAAAAAATGATCTGAAAATTAATGTGTGTTCTAATGAGCACTGAAATCTGATCTACATATCTAGTGTCTAAATTATCTACAAATAATCTTATGAACTTATATCCGTCGAATCCTAAGCCTCCACCTTCTCGTCGGAGTGAGCACTCCCGTGGTCATGCCGCTCACCAAAATCCATCTCGCGGAGTGTCTCCTTCGCTGGGAAAATCTTGCTCAGGACGACATAAACGGTTCCTGCCGTAAAGAATGAATAAAGATATCCGATATCGAACAGATGAATAGCGCTGGTCGCGACTGGGATCGTTGTGTTGATATATTTTAGCCCGGGGAGAGGCGGCACGAAACCAAGAAACATTGCCAGAACCGCTCTGCGTAGTGTATGATCAGTATATGTTCGGAATCCAATGACTATATTCACCTCCAATTAATCCCATAGACGTTCCCATAGGAATAAATTCCTTTTGGATCATACAGTTGAGGGATAGATAACTTGCGTCCCTTGATAATGTAGTAATCGGCCATCATCATCCCTGAAATGGGACCCAGCCTGACCAGATGTCAGCGCAATTTCTGAGAACTACCAACAGAAGCTTACCATATTGTATAGCCGGACACTGTTTCGCATTATGGAGCAGTTAGCAAGAAAAGGATAGCAGCACTTTATTCTTACTGAAATTCAAAAAGCTCGTGGCCTATGAGAGAAATTTCTTTTACATGGCGAATCTCAAGCAGCTTGGGCGACATACCTTGGCCAAGATTTCCCAGGGTACGAAAGCCCAGTAGCCAATGAACTGAATGACATCAAAAAACCGTAGAGTATAGCAGATCCAATATGCTTACCGCTGCTATAATTTGTCCTCTTCGAATATTAATGTACTTCGGGAAGATAGACACCAGGTCATTCGCAGCACTGATCGAGTTTGCCGATACTTCAAGCAGAAATTAGCTATAATCAGTACGACTGGAGGATATTGGGAGAAAGGACTTACCGTTCGTTCCAATTTGTGCAATCACAAGACCAATGGAAACAAAGGCAGCACCGGCACGCCCTCTGCGAGATCCTGCAAAGAAAAGAATATTTAAAATCAAGTTCAGAGTTATGTCAAGATCCTTACTCCAGTTGTCGACAATCTATCATTCGAAGAAATCTGTGAATCTGGAGGAAACCATAGGGAAAACGTAATATCATACCTCGTTGGGATTCCTAAGGAGGTATTGAGACATCAATGAAGTAGCGAGACTAGAAGACTAACCAAATCACATCTCCGTATAACGGCTCAGAAACCACTGCAGTCATGATACCTAGGACCGCAACTACCGTAAAGATGGCCGGTATATGGAATGCCTGCCACCACTGTGTTCGCGAGCTCTTTGAATAATGACTACAAGATTTCCATCAATTGTTGTCGAATACCTGTAACTGTTCGCCAACCTAAAGTCCGGAATGTTCACTCCAGGGTAGCGTAATTCCCTAAACACGAATTAAGATTTGCCAAGAAGCTCCACGCAAGCAGAGACCCGTGCAATGGATTTGCATTGGTTAGCAATGGGGTATCTCCAGCAGAAACACCGGCAGAGTGAACGGTGACCTGTAATGAACATTCTTTAAATGCTGAGGTCTAAAAGGATAGCTCTGAAGACTCACTCCCATTATGGCAAACATGACAACCGGTGCAATAACTGCCTTGACGCGGAAGAACCAACGAATCTTGGTGTACGGTACGACGAGGAAAGAGAACTGGATGATGAAGTAGATGATATATGTACACATGCCTGTAGTTAATCGTTATTCACAATAGTTGTAAAGAGAAGATCGTCGCCTACCAGCAGTGGTCATATCAATATTTTCTGGCAAGTGATTAGGAACGTTCCGGAAGGAAGGCCAGATAGCGTTAATCAATTGTTGCATTCTACCGGACGTGTAAGGATCATGAAGCTCAACTTAGTGGAGAACCCACGATTGACCACCCGTAACAGCTCCTACGCCAAGCCAAAAGATAGCAAGGATGCATCGAGAGATAACTATAACCTTAATCAGTCGCGAGATCATGAATATTGGGATTAGCTCACTTGCGAACCAGGAGAAAAAGAATCCAAAAGACGATCTGGCAAGAAGGAGTCAACGCGACTGTGGTTCTTTTCGTTGGATCCCACTCACCGAATAATAACTGGGAACGCTAAATGCAAAAAAATTGTAATGGAACAACAAGCAATTGCGAGGGGAATTCACATACGAATTCTAAGTCTTGCTCCGATAACACCATTGATACTGATGATGATGCCCATGGTGAAAATCCCCATTGACACACATACAATGGAAAGTTTCCAGTTCAATCCAACTGCGACCATTGAACTGCCTTGTTCCCAGATAGCAATCTGTCAGTACCAAGCGCGTCAATGAGTTGTATGATACATTGAAAGTGTATCCTCACCGAGAATGCATCGCAAATCCAATACGCAAATAATCCCAGGCACCTGTACTTGCATTCAACCAAATAAGCCTGTGTACTGAGGGGAAGGAAACGTACTCCATGTTCTGTTCTCAGGCGGAGTGGGATCCATATCCCGGTTGGACCATTTACTTCAAGGGGCATACGAGCTTGGATTATGCGCGACCTGTAAACGCTTGCGAAGAATACCAGGATGCTCGTCGTTGGCAGGGTAGCTATCAACGACTGATTCGGTATCCTTCGCCATGATGGGAATAATTAAAGAAAGCCGTTTCATTCAACATCCTACTGATAAGTACTGTTGTGAAGCCGTTGAGAAATTCGAATACGGCAGTTCGCATGGAAGTTGAGGAATGGCGGCCACATGTACGAAGATCCCGTAAAGGAAGGAGGTTGGCCGCGGCGTAACAAGCTAGTGAATCTTGACTCTGAACTCTTTACTTGCTTCGACGACCTCCGTATCTATATAGCCTAAAGTTCCACTACGTCTTACTTCCGAAAGAACGCCTGGCTTCTCTGAAGTCCGTGGAGTTACCCGCATCGTCTGGACTCTGTACAGTAACTGCTGCATCCTCAATAACACCGGCATCTGTCCTTCCTCGGAGCCCGGCCGCGGTTTCTGTACAGCTTGATATAACGATAATAGGGTTGACTTTCTTATCACAAACTGATAAGTAGAAGCGTGGACTGACGGCGAAGTGCAAAATAATCCCCCTGTCTATCTTGAACTTGCTCAGACAATGGCTGCTCGCCCCGTTCCCTACATCTCCCTTCGCGACTTCGATCATCGAAAAGACGAAATTGCTAAAGAACTCATTGATGCTGCTGAGAATGTAGGGTTCTTTGTACTCGTGGACCAGGAGAGCCCTAGTAAGCAGGATATATCCGACATGTTCGAGCTCTCGTGAGTCAAGATCGCGGTGCTTCCAGTCAGTTGCCATCTGACCGATATTACGCTAGCACGAGGTACTTTGCATTGCCCGAAGAGATAAAGGCAAAGGTCCCTTTCATCCGGGACGAAAACTGCGGCTGGGAGAAGGATGCCCAGGTCCGTCCATCGACCGGCGTTGCTGACCCCAAAGAGTCCCTACAACTGCAAGAATTCCGTGCCGACACTTACTGGCCCACAAACCTTCCTGGCATCCCTGAATTTCGTGAAAGATGCCTAGAATTCATGGACAAGACCCAGACACTCTCCCTCAAGATCCTCTCCTTCTTTGCTGTTGCACTCGGTTTCCCGCCAGGTTTTTTCACCGAAGCGCATGATACCAGTCAAGGAGATTGCCTATCAACTTTGAGACTTCTGCAATACCATGATGTGACGGGAAGGGACTTTGGTCCAAACTCATGGCGAGCAGGAGCCCATACCGATTTCGATTGCTTGACATTGCTGTATCAACAGGATGGCGGCGATGGTCTAGAGGTATGCCCCGGAAGAGAGGCTCATACTAGCTTCGCTCAGACAGACGACTGGACCCCCGTTCCTGCTCGGACGGGCGACATTACGGTTAACATTGGTATGTATGTAGGGATGTCAGACATCGCTGTTGCGCTGACCGTTCTACAAGGCGATATGTTGATGGCTTGGAGCGAAGACAGGTTCAAGTCTCTTTTCCATAGAGTCCGTGCTCCGGGACCAAACGATAACCAAAAACCGCGTCTCAGCATTGGGTAATTCCCTTTTACCTCCTTTCTCTGTACATCAAATTGACTACTTTTCTATCAGATACTTTAATCAACCACGTCCAGGTGTTCTCGTTGATGGCCCTACCCATAAGTATGCGGCATAGACGGCTAAGGAGTATATTATGAATGCCATGCACCGTAACTATCTCGCAGCTCAGCAGCTGAAGAAGGAGCAGCAGGCGGCAGTAATAAACGCCCCTGTTGTTGCTGTAGCCTAAGGTTGAATTGTAACTAATAGTGTAATCGTAACATTTTCCCGATTGTAGCTGGGTATTGGATGCAGCGAATACCAGAAATCATACAGCGGTGCATCCATTTGAATTTCTTGTCAGATATCGGCCGGCCCGAATTTGCCATTTTTGCTTCCTGCACTCATGCCAGCGGCCTACCTTTTCCTTACAGTGGCGACGCCCTTTCTTTTCTGATTAGCTCAAGCCGCGGTAGCAACGTCCTTCGACAACAGTCTCTGTGCCTCGAAGGTCAAATCCATGCGACTACTATCATGCCAACGTACTTCTCGAATGCCCGTACCAGTAAACCTTCAAGGAAGTAGACACTAAAAATCGACGTGGCATTGACTGAGACTTCTATCTTGCTAGCCAAACTATGGGAGAGAAAAGGTCTGCGCATTATACGGTGCTCAGGTATACTCGTGATCGGCAAAAGTGATGGCCGATGCCTTATTTGGCACAGCGTGGTCTCAGGTCTGTGATCACAAAAAATTCTAATTGTGTCGTCTACCGTCGCCATCGTTCCAAATATACCAACTATCCATCCTCTAAAACCGTGTGACCTCCCTTTGCCTTGAGAACAGCCTTGATCCGATCCGACATGGACACAATATGCTTATCAATGTCCATCAAGGGCATTGAGGCCCACTCCTGCAAAACCGCCTCTTGCAGTGCCTTGATACTCGTTGGATGCCTTGGGAGTGCACGGAGACACTTCTTGAGCTCATGCCAGACTGGTTCAATGGGGTTAAGATCAGGAGAATTTGGTGGATGGGGGAGGAGAGGGATGTTATTTCATGCAAGCCAGTGTTTGGTGGTCTTGGCTGTATGACTTGGTGCGCCATCTTGCTGGAAGGCAAGCCCTGGCCGGGCTTCCTCCAAATCCTTCCAAAACACTTTCAACTGACCCTCTAGCACTTGCTCCTGATAGCGAGCTGCTGTCATTCCTCCGCCTTTTCCACCAGGATACTCAAGAACAACTAATGGCCCCTTCCACCCCAATGCGACACATCCCCACACCATTACACACACGGAAGACTGCTTAAATGTTGGCACCACACAGGTCTCATCCAACTCTTCATCAACACGCCGTGTCACGAAAATCCAACCTGTCTTATCATCAAGATGGATGTAACATTCATCTGACCAAACCACCTTCCACCAATCCTGCTCCTTGTGATCCTTTGCCCATCCTTTTCACACCTTCTTTTGTCCTGCAGAGAGAAAGGGACATTTCCGTGCAACACGTCGATGGAGTCCATGGTCCTCCAAGGCCTTGGCAATAACCTTCTCACTCGTATCAATGCTGACTTCATTACTGAGGTCCCTGAGTGGCATTCGGCGGTTTTTTTACAGCTGCATGGGCAAGACAACGAGATGTACGTTCATCAATCTTCTTCGGCCGTCCACTGTGGGGTAGGTTTTCGACGGAACCATGCTCCCTGTACTTCTGCCAGATTTTTCATGCTGTCTCGTATGGAATGCCAATGAGGAGGGCACTTTCATTTAATTTGTGTGTAGTGAGCATAGCACCAATGAACTGGTTTTTTGCTGCCTCATCATGTTCGTGTCGCATTGTGTCTTTGGGCATCAGAAAAAGAAGTAGAATAACATTAGCGCAGTAGCTACACAAACAAAAAAATAATGATTGGACGTGTCCGTGTTTGGTAGCGGCCATCACTTTCGCCAATCACGAGTAGTTTCCAGATTTTGCGACTGCCGTGGATTTAATAGTTCGAGTCTCCGCGCCGCAACATGACTGAGGTATTACAACATTTACTTTTGCCTGCGATATTCGAAGTTGAGTTCTCATCATGGTCCGTGGTCACATTCGCTAGCAGGGTTCTGTTCTTGCCAGCGAGTTCTAGGTTCTTCAAGCTCTTGACACTTCGGCAGGCCTAGAGAGAGTAGGAACTCGCATTCAGAACGAGAATTCGAACGACAGCTGCCTATACCTCCTTCATCATGTATCGCGGTTTGCTACCATTGCTATACCCTCTGATGGTGCCACCCTCTATAGTGGGACTCTCGGCACAAAAAAGGAGCTTCGAGCTGGACTATTACCCTTTCAGCTGGATCAGACATCAAGCCACAGGCCAGACTGGGGTAATCTCTGTCGAACCAAAAATTCGCGTTCTGCTCGCCCTGTAAAACCTGACAGTCTCACGAGTGAAGGGAACTGAATACTTCGAGCTTCCGGAATTCTTTCTTGAATTGCAGTTCAGAAGTCTTCTAGTCTCGCCATGGATGTGAAGGCTCGCGTGGAAACCGCTGATATCTAACAGGTGCCGATAAAAGTTTCCATGGACACCTGAATTAACAAAGCGCCTGGCCTCTGAAAGATTTGTTCCCGCAGAAGCTACGTTAAAAGACAATGAAGTTTACACTTTCAAAAATGATATGTTAGTATCTGTTCTTGATCCTGATTGGAGGAATTGAACTTACTTGTATTTCATCCAGAATCTACAACAGGACCGGCGACACCAGGCCTAAACCCACGCCCTCGATATCGTACCTCCTCACCAATTGGTGATCTCATCAGCAGAGCGCGCCAGGCGTGGTGAGGATCCGGGGATGTCCGATCCAGCTAGGCGCATACCCGAAGAGCCGGCGGGTTCACCCACCACGACACCACCTGGTCGACATGACTCAGCCTTTCAAAGCGTCCTTGCCATGCCTCCCATGAGACTGTCGATTCTGACCTTTCTGCCAGAATACTCACCCCGCCCCTGTAGAACCAACGACATGCTCATACGGTACTAAGCATGGCGAAAGAACGTGTGGTTGCGGGTGTCCACGCTTCGCGTCGATACATACCTTCTTATTTCGGTACTGCCCTTCATGGTTTTGATTTTTGCTCAGCTCACTGGATCGGTCTGAGACATCCGAAATAGGACTCTTGAATTTGGCATATAACGCACTTGACCTGCTACTCCCACCAAACCAGTACTATGTTCTCCGACGCACCTCATCACAAATCCGTCTACAGCCACTACGACGAGCTAGCCGAAACGGAAAAGCAATCTTATCAAAGCGAGAAGACTACTGTTACTACCGCCCAATATATGCTGGAGGAACTGAAGGAGATGCGCCAGGAGACAGCGTCGTTGGCATATCTGTGCCAGTGCATCACGGGTATGTCCTGTTATTCGTTTTCTGTGTTGGGCGATGCCTTATTTTTCCGATATAGCACGAACGCCTAGGTCCTTACCATTGAATGCCACTGCATCGAGTACTACCTCAAAGCGTAGACGCGAGAGTTCTTCCTTGACGGCTCCTGGTATGTTGATGCTTATTCTACGAGACACCCGCCGCTTATGCTAAGTCGCGTAGTTGACGGCCCCGGCAGCTCTGGAATGCTCCACGCAATCACCAACATCAATTTCCCGCTGAAGGAACTCACGAAGAAGAGGCGCAAAGCGCAGTGAACGTGTAGTTGCTCGAAACTGCACTTGTGGAATGCTTATTCTCTCGCAATTCGATGTATTTGGGACACAACACGGCTTGGAATAGACGCATACATGCAGCTCAGAGTATCCTTTTAGTCGGATCAGCGACAATGCACGTGAAGGAGGAGGACAACACCTACTAGCATGCCCCAACCTCAGCCGAATTGGGTATGGTATCTTTCAATCCGCCGCCATTCAAATGTGATTTATTCTTCTTCATTTCCGGCCCTGGACGGATAACAGCAATTAGGTCTGAATCATAGAAGGCAGCGACAGACAAAGATATGCACCTTCTTGGATTGAAGCCGAGTGAGAGGTCGTGCTTCGTACTTGGCTACATCTTGCTCTACAAGTGCCTTAACATTTGCGAGTTCGCCTGTGTTCAACCAATGAGCTCGATGGAATGCTTGTCGCGCCAGAAGGAACTTACTTGGCGATAGGCGGGCACTAGCGTCACTCCAGGCTGCTTGGATCGAGTTTCGTACCGCCTCTTGGTGTCGTCGGGCGATCTCCATTTCAGCCTTAATGACAACGACCCTCATGCGAGCACGGTCGCATGCCTCCTTTGCAGCGTTGGTCGCAATTTCTTGGGCGAGGAGGATAGGGAGAGTAAACTCGGCGATAGACTGTGTCAACTGTTGACGTCTTGAGATGCTGTCAGCTTCGGCCAACAGCTCTGCAGAGGTAGAGGATGGTATTGACATGATAAGGTAGTGATAGAAAGTGGGAAAGGATTGCAAACGACAACGCTACTTATATACAGCAGCGCGTTCATGGATGACGTCGATGCTACGCCATGACCACGTGAGCAGATTTCGCGATCACGGGCCTCTGGAATTTGACCACCATCACTCAGACTTTCCCGAATGAAGTTCGCCTTTGACCAGATATCTCCGGAGATTGTCGTTGAGGTTAGTTGGTACTACAGGTTATGCTAAACGGAACTGATGGGCATACTTTCAAGATTCTCGGCTGGCTCAGCCCATATGATCTTCTGACCGTCAAGGTCGTATCTTCCAGATTCCTCTATCTTATTCGGCACAACACGATATGCTGGATCAAGGCTAGACAAAACCTCGGCAACATACCATCCCCGCCGCCTGGTCTCTCGGAATCTGCCTATGCGTCTTATCTGTTCTGCAAATCAAGGTGTCTGGTGCGTAAAATGGGCCCTCTCAAGTGACGGCCAATCTCATACGTTTCGACGCAGTGCTGCAACCAAATAACGGACCTTCTTCCTGTTTCTTTTTCCTTTCGTGTACGGACATGTTCGGTGCGGATACTTTAATCTAATTAAAATCTTTGATGGCCTTATAGAAATCGTAGGAAACGTGTACCCGTCAGCTCTTCGCGTAACAGTCTATGCCCATACTATTTCAATGCCCCGGTATATCTGATTCCTATTTCTAGGCCCGCAAAAATGTACACAATCAGTCTCTCGCTACAGTCTCTCAGACAACTCCCATATCTGAAGAGATACCTTCCTTTCGCCTCATGGCTTCCATACGAAATAATATCCGATGGGAGCGTTGTTTATTTTCGCAGACATGCCGAAATATTGCATGCACAGTTTATATCAATGGTCAATGAGAGGGGGCTCACGGCCGCAGAAGAGGAATATCGCAAGGTAAATTGCAGCAGCGAACTAGTGAAGATTTTCACTCGACGTTTCGTAGGAGTCTCCTCTAAGACAAGCCGATATGGCGGCACAAATGAAGGTACGGAACCGATCAGGCACTAGGGTACATGAAATGGTCTCACCAGCATCACCAGCACTCGGCTGCTCTGTACAAATGGAGTTTCGGATACCTCACCAAGCGTAAGCATGTAATGCAGGCAAATGAAAACATGTAACGTTCCTTCTTGCGTTAAAATATGAATTCTAATCCACCCCTAGGATCAAGAATTTCGCCCGCCAAGAGGGTATAAAGCTCGCCAGATTAAACACTAATGCAAAGATCCAGCAGACATGGGAAATATTTGGTAAATCGTTAACCCACATTACTTATCTAGGTTGGTTTGTTCTGGTTTGTGGGCTATCCTTGGTTTTACGTGCTATAGTCATAAGGGATATATGTTGGGCCACTCTGAAAGACGTCAGACCTTGTCCGGAGTTACCGCAGAGCCGTCGAGGCCGCATTCAATGTTCCAGGTGTAATAAGGTCTTCCTTCCGGGGGCTCTGCTTGACCATTTTCACGTCAAGTGAGTGTATTCCTCGAGATATACCTATATCATCATTGATTACCTTGATGAAGACATTCTTGATGACATTGATGTTCGCATATCTGCACCTGGGTGCCACACGGACATGAAGGCTACTGTTCAGATGCGACCGTGAACCGCCGTTGAGTCGACTTTAGTATACAATCACCATCATATGCCCTTGATAGTTGGACATGCGCTGTGAAGATTCTGATGTATAATTGCGGTACACGTAGGATCGAGAAGCCAAGTAGGACATAGTAGACATATAGATAGATGAACTGTTCTTACAAGCGCACGCATGCACCTAACCTCTCTAGGTAGTATGGTCTAAAATAACACTCGCTATGCCTTGCGCCTCTTCTTTGTGAGCTCCTTCAGCGGGAAGTTGATGTTGGTGATTATGTGGAGCATTCCAGAGCTGCTAGGGCCGTCGACTACGCGACTTAGCATAAGCGGCGGGTGTCTCGTAGAATAAGCATCAACATACCAGGAGCCGTCAAGGAAGAACTCTCGCGTCTACGCTTTGAGGTAGTACTCGATGCAGTGGCATTCAATGGTAAGGACCTAGGCGTTCGTGCTATATCGGAAAAATAAGGCATCGCCCAACACAGAAAACGAATAACAGGACATACCCGTGATGCACTGGCACAGATATGCCAACGACGCTGTCTCCTGGCGCATCTCCTTCAGTTCCTCCAGCATATATTGGGCGGTAGTAACAGTAGTCTTCTCGCTTTGATAAGATTGCTTTTCCGTTTCGGCTAGCTCGTCGTAGTGGCTGTAGACGGATTTGTGATGAGGTGCGTCGGAGAACATAGTACTGGTTTGGTGGGAGTAGCAGGTCAAGTGCGTTATATGCCAAATTCAAGAGTCCTATTTCGGATGTCTCAGACCGATCCAGTGAGCTGAGCAAAAATCAAAACCATGAAGGGCAGTACCGAAATAAGAAGGTATGTATCGACGCGAAGCGTGGACACCCGCAACCACACGTTCTTTCGCCATGCTTAGTACCGTATGAGCATGTCGTTGGTTCTACAGGGGCGGGGTGAGTATTCTGGCAGAAAGGTCAGAATCGACAGTCTCATGGGAGGCATGGCAAGGACGCTTTGAAAGGCTGAGTCATGTCGACCAGGTGGTGTCGTGGTGGGTGAACCCGCCGGCTCTTCGGGTATGCGCCTAGCTGGATCGGACATCCCCGGATCCTCACCACGCCTGGCGCGCTCTGCTGATGAGATCACCAATTGGTGAGGAGGTACGATATCGAGGGCGTGGGTTTAGGCCTGGTGTCGCCGGTCCTGTTGTAGATTCTGGATGAAATACAAGTAAGTTCAATTCCTCCAATCAGGATCAAGAACAGATACTAACATATCATTTTTGAAAGTGTAAACTTCATTGTCTTTTAACGTAGCTTCTGCGGGAACAAATCTTTCAGAGGCCAGGCGCTTTGTTAATTCAGGTGTCCATGGAAACTTTTATCGGCACCTGTTAGGTATCAACGTTTTCCATGCCAGCCTTCAGGTCCAGGGCGAGACGAGAAGAAGCTTAGACCATCATTCAAGAAGAAGGAATACCGGGAAAGGTCGAAGCGTTTGCTTGTCTTCACCTGAGACTGTGGGGTGATACTTGGTAAGCAGAGCATGAATTTTTGGATCCGTAATTACCCTGGTCTGGCTCGTAGCTTGATGTCTGACCCAGCTGAAAGGGTAGTAGTCCAGCTCGAAGCTCCTTTTCTATGTTGAGAGTCCCGTTATAGAGGGTGGCACCATCAGAGGGTACAGCAGTTGTAGCGAACTGCGATACATAATAAACGAGGTATATTCAAAACGAAACTCTGAAAAATCAAGGAGAGTCGAGATTGGTGCCTTCATGAGAAACAAGTAATTATTCCGGGTCGCTGTAGTAAGTTTGAATGCGTAGCCGTTGTGATGACAACTAAAGAGTGCTGAGCAGAATCAAGATGAGGTGGAATCAAATGACAAACTTGTGGATTGTTCAACCAACCATGATCTCCCGACGAAAATTCAGAAATCTCTGCATTTGTCCTTACCACTCTATGCGGCTTCTTTATGACTCCGACGACTAGAGGCTTGAGTCAGGCATACATGTTTGCGGTCAGTGGGGATTTTAAATGAGAAAGCCATGGAGCAAGGTTGCATCCGAGCTGCGCGAGTGGAAGGAAAATGCGGTCAGAACGAAAAGGGAATCATGATGACGCCGGCCCGCTACCGCCAGATTAGGCACGATTCCTTCTTTGTCATTCACTCCCATGTTTTCCTCATACTTGCGGGAAAATCAAAATCGTGGTTCTCATTAGGACTTCTCGTACACCTTGGTATGAATAGGCGGTGGTCTGTCGCGTAAACGGCAGTCGTATACGTTGTCAGGCTAGCAACGATGCTGCCCATTGAAAGGCAGCGAGGCTGAATGATCCAAGAGTGAAAGGATCTGGTGCCGCCGCGACTTGGCTTACCTCGGCATACCACCGAAGTCGGTGTTGAGCCTATATTTTTCTGCCTACCCTAGTAAGTCACATTTCTTTCCAGAAAAAAAATCTAAAAAGTGGCAATTAATTATGATTGAACCAGCTCCTGCATCAAGAGAATATCTTATCTGCAGTGGGCGAGCTCCAAGTCTTGCCTCTGCGTTCATGTTTTCTTGTCCCGCTTGCTTGTGATTTCTAGGCTGCCCGTACATTTCACCTTAGCAATTTATCCGTGGTAGTAGGTGGAACTCGTAACCGGAACAACAAGTTCTTCGGGCCCGCACTCGCTTTCATTCGGGCCGATACTTTCTAGACATGCTTTCGTTGTGTCATTTACTTGATTGATTCTCAGGAATATGAATCTCTCCCTTACACTGCACAAGCTCGGATAATATTCGCGGTCCGTCGCGATTCAGCTAGGGTCCTCAGGACATGTTTTTGCGGAGCTTCTTTTTGTCATTCATGGGTTTAAAAGCATGACATTCGTTTCATTTGTAGTGACGATCTCTCAAATGTTGGAGTGCGTGACTTCCGTTCCCTCGCATTGTATCTCCTTTGGTGAATTCTTGCAGGTCGAAGTTCTTACTTGTCTCTCTATGGGCCGTAGCACTGGTACCAATTGTAGGGGCCGTGACGGTCATACCTTCCACTTCTTTCTCGTCCTACTCGATGCTCGAAAGTTATTGGAATTATTTATATCCATGGGGATCGGATCATAATGGCAGTAAGTCAATCAAGTATGCACCTTGCATGTACTCAATTCATGAGCTTCCAGGTGCTCGAATGGTTGGGAACTCGACTGTACATAGTAACATTGCAGTTGCATCAAGCACGCTTAGTCTCATAGCAACGCCCACATCAAACGCTTCCCCACCTACAAGTACAGCTAATCCGCATCCCTCGATTCATTATGCAAGGTGAGTACCGGGAGGTTTCTATTCTGCGGCGACTCCGTAATCATGTTTGCCAGTGGTGCAATTCATGCGAAGGAGCACATTACAGTGACTGCCGGAAATTCGTACACAATCTACGGCGAGTTCAGCGCTCCGACAGTTGTGGGCGCGTGGCCTGCATTCTGGTTGACGGTAGGCCCATCAAACGCCCCATGGCACGGAATTAATCTTTGATCTCCTTCACAGGCAGTTGCGGGTTGGCCACCTGAGGCAGACATCGGCGAATGGAAAGGCACGGCCAATAATTGGTACAACACGTTCAACACCTCTTCAGTAGTCAAGTCGACACTAGTAGGCTGGCCGACCGATCTGTCCTTCCACTCACTCAAAGCGGTTCTCACTGCGGAATCTAACGGAGATGACGTGAAGATCGACTTTTACATGGACAATGAATTCAAAGTCACACAGTGCGGTCAAGGGTTTGTTGGGAGCGCTTTATATCTGTTCGTCGATTATCTTCCTTTCCCTCTGGTTCTTTACTCATTTTGTGCCCCATTTCTTATCCAGGATCATTAATTTGCAGGTGTGTTGATCTCTAAGCTTGTAATCGGACGCTATACTTATTAGTATTCATCAGATGGAAGGCAGTTCCGGAACACCAGGTCCTAAAGGGACAACGACGTACAAGGTTCGGAACGTTGAAGTAAGTCGAACTGGGTCGTAGCCAGTGCTTCATTGTGAGATTACTTGTCATGTTAGCGCACCTATGCAATGCGTTTGGTTGAAGTAATCTGTGCGAGTCAAGGATCGATCCTTCCATTGTCCCTTGAGGCGAAGCTTGATTGATAGATAGTTTATGTCCATTCAATTGGCATGTACCTCGGAGCTTGCCCTTGCGCCTAGGCCCCGAAGCTGCTGTTCTTGATATACGCTGTGCGAGTCAGACCACTGTGAGTGATTCATAACATTTGAGTCACTCGTGCTAAACGAGTCACATCATAGTCGAAGCGCTACGCGCTTAGCAGTACTATTCATATCCTTACAATCATTGGACGATACAGAGAGTGCATGAAAGCACCTGATAAAGGTCTGTTCGTATATAAGCCATCAAGTAACACCACTGCGAGACCAGTGCCCTGCGCCTCTTTGACACCACAAGCACCTCACAGAATGCGTCTTTCTCTCATCTTCACCTTCCTTGCCACCTCTCTGGCCCTTGCGCCTCAAGCTTATGCAGGCCCCATCGCCTATGGCATATGTCAAACTGGTGGGTAGGGGTGCGTATCCTGGAAGCACTAGCTGATGGCAAACTCAGGCTGTAACGTATTGGCTGTTGCGTGCTATGCAGCTGCCGGATTTACGTTTGGGACAGTCGCTGCACCTGCTGCACCTGCTGCGATTGTTGCCTGTAATAGTGGACTCGGAACGTAGGTGGTTCCACTCTTGTGATTAACCTTATGCTTATATGTCACATGTGTATTCAGGTGCTCTGCTGCATGCGCTAGTGTAGCCTTGCTTGCCCCGACTCCTTGAACTACTGTGTTGTATTATAATGTACACATTTTCATCTCTAGTGACGAATATATCATGTATGGACTGAAATTCTACATATCCGAGCACCATCCTCATACCGAAAGGCTCTAGCGAGGGAAAGCTTAGCGAATTGAAATATGATATGAGGATTTGCTTGACATGGAAGGCAAATTCACTACCATAGAATGAATGCGTAGACCTTCAAAATGCTTGATGCTTCCATGAAAGTACTAAACTCGATCCTACAGGTGTACGCATTTGTGTAGTGTTATTGATTTATTGAGCTCTGCTTCCGCGACCACCTTGCGCCGCCAAGTAACGTACTGTACTTCTGCGTCTTAGAGTTGAAGTGTCAGGACTATCAGGCGATATACCTGAAAAGCGTGTCTTCATTTTTAAAATGGTGTCTTCTCCGAATAAGGGTATCCGAGGAAGGAATCGGAAGCGTTACAATATCTACTAGAAGGTCAGTGTGATCTTAGCGGGAGTGAAGTCAGTACAAGAGAGGTGTATCGCGGTCCAGCAGGGTGATTCTCGCAAGATGTCGAGACAGACTCAGCAAAGTTCCTCATCGTGTCAGTCAAGCAGCTAGCAGATAGCGGATAATAATATATGAGAGGGTTACGGGCTATCATAAAGTTTGAGTTATCCGTCTTATATATTGAAAAAACATTGTTTAATGCATGGACCATGACCGTCGTGGTGAAGACCGGTGAAGAGTACGATAGGGGTCGTTATACCATATATAGGTCGTGCGAAAAAAATAGCTGGACGCGCGTCGCGTCCAGCGATCAGCTTAACCGTCACCTTTACACTACGATGTCAGGCCCGACAGACTTTGCTATTACCGTCCCGTCTGAAGATCCCCAGAAGAAGAAGAAAGATGAGAAAGATGGTGAACAGGACAAGGACAAGCAGGAGGGTTCGTCGAAGCTGAAGAAAGATGGAAAGGACGGGAAGGAGGAGGAAGGAGAAGAGCTGGTGCGTTTCTGTCTTCTTTGTCTCTACAAGTCCTTATTTTCTACTTTGCAGTCGGAAGAAGATATTCAGCTGCGGACTGAGCTGGAAATGCTTGTTGAACGATTGAAGGTGCGACCAGTTCATTGCCAGGTCGTCCATGTCACTTCACTTGGTTCATAGGAATCGAATACCGACCTCTATCGACCGGCCTTGGAGACGCTCAGAACACTCATCAGGACCTCTACTTCATCGATGACATCTGTCCCGAAACCTCTCAAATTCCTTCGCCCACATTACCCTGAACTTCAAAAGCTGTACGAAACATGGCCTCCATCTGAGGACAAGGTGCGCCTTTTTTCAGTATCTTTTCACACCGTAGAAACGATGTCTTTGCTTGCAGAGCCTGTTCGCAGACATTATGTCTGTTCTTGCCATGACATATTCGGACACACAACCTCGGGGCACCCTCCGCTATCGTCTTCTATCGGCTTCTCTACGTCCAGTTGATTCGCCTCTCGTTGACCCTGGTACATGGGGCCATGAATACGTCCGCCACCTTGCGGCCGAGTTGGGTGAAGAGTTTGTAGCACAAGAACAAGGAGACCTCGAGCCGCCAGAGAAAGGCAAAGAGAAGACAGAACCTATTGGTACCATTGAGCAATTACGTGCCATTGGAAGAGAGTGTGCGACCTTTCTTCTTGCACACAATGCCGAGCCCGATGCTGTCGATCTTTTGGAGGAACTGGAAATCGTGGACCAGATTGCAGATTTGGTGGACGACAACACTTATGGACGAGTGTGCCAGTACATGGTTCGGTGCGTCTCATTCTCATTTCTCTGTACTCATTTGTCGATCTGGCGTCCATAGGTGTGTAAACCTCCTTCCTCCACCCGATGACACTTCGTTCCTGCAAACAGCGCATACCATATATGTGCAGCAACACAAGTTCCCTGAAGCTCTTGCCTTGGCAATTCGATTGGGCGACCCAACTCTCGTCCGAGAAGACTTTAATGCCCCAGGAAATCCGTACGCTCGTCTTATTCTAATCATGAACGCGTCGTGCCTGAATATTTATTGCAGTCTAATGAAACGGCAACTAGCATTCCTACTCGCGCGAGCCCAAGTTCCTTTGGACTGGCTTAAACCATCTAGCGAAGAAGGCGAGGGTGAAGACGTCGATCTGGACGAATTACCCGAAGATCTCGTAGAGTGTCTAAGCAACACCCGTTTGAGCTCCCATTTCCGGGACTTCGGTAAAGAATTGGGCGTTTTGGATGCAAAGAGTCTCGAGGACGTCTATAAGACGCATCTTGAACACACGCGTAAGCTCCAGACGTGTGATAGTAGCTAGATGGTACTAATTCCTGATTAGGACCTGGGGTCCAACCCAACGTGGATTCCGCCCGTGCCAACCTAGCTGGGACATTTGTAAACGCGTTTGTTAATGCTGGCTTCGGAAACGACAAGCTTATGGTAGAGGCTGAAGAGGGTAACAGCTGGATTTACAAGAACAAAGACCACGGTAAGTGTCCAATAAGTCACACTGCTGCAGAAACTAAATCGTAGTAGGCATGATGAGCGCTGCTGCTTCTCTTGGTCTGAGTTTGCTATGGGATACTGATTTGGGTCTTACACACATTGACAAGTATACATATTCATCGGAGGAGTACATCAAGGTAGATCCTTATTTTCTCTGTAACTAACAATCTGATGTTTTCCACAGGCTGGTGCCCTCTTCGCTACTGGTCTTCTAAATTGTGGGATCCGAACAGAAGCAGATGCTGCCATGGCCCTACTCGGAGAATACGTGGAAAACAAATCTCTATCCCTCAAAACCAGTGCTATTATGGGTCTTGGAATGGCCTACGCCGGGTCACACCGAGAAGATATTCTGGACTCACTACAATCTCACATTTCGGACGACAGTGCGACCATGGAACTTGCTAGTCTTACTGCGCTATCTCTTGGATTTATCTTTGTCGGCAGTGGGAATGGTGACTTGACTGGGACGATCCTGCAGACGCTGATGGAAAGAGCCGAAAGGGAAGACAAAGGATTAGATGAGAAATGGGGAAAATTCTTCGCACTAGGCCTAGGATTACTGTATCTTGGTAAGCCGTTACCTGTACCATCAGTCGATATTCCATCTAACACTTTTGTAGGCTTACAAGATCAATCCGATGCGACAATAGAAACACTTAAAGCCATTGACCACCCACTGTCTAAAACCGCGCAGATCATTGTCGAGGCTTGTGCCTTCGCTGGGACTGGAAATGTGCTAAAGGTTCAGGGTATGCTTCATCAATGTGATGAACACATCGTACCTGTCAAGGAAGAGAAGAAGGAGGAAGATAACAAGGACAACAAGGAAGAGACCAAGGAGGAAACTAAAGTTGATGATACCTTCCAGGCCTTTGCTGTCATTGGTGTCGCCCTCATCTCGATGGGTGAAGATATTGGTGCTGAAATGTCGTTAAGACAGTTCAACCACCTGGTAAGAGAGTGCTATTCCCATTCAGTCACATCTCGCTTACACACTATCTAGATGCATTACGGTGAACCAACAATACGAAAAGCCGTCCCTCTTGCTATTGGTCTTGTCAGCGCATCAAATCCTCAGCTCCCCATCCTCGATACCCTTTCGAAGTACAGTCACGACAATGACCTCCAAGTTGCGCTTAACGCTATCTTCGCGATGGGTCTTGTCGGCGCCGGCACGAACAACGCTCGCTTGGCCCAGATGCTACGTCAACTGGCTGGATACTACCATAAAGAACCCGACTGTCTTTTCATGGTGCGGATAGCCCAGGGTCTTGTCCATATGGGCAAGGGGACCATTGGCATCAACCCCTTCTTCTCAGATCGGAGCATCATGAGTCGACCTGCTGTCGCTGGGTTGTTGGCTACCCTGACGGCATTCACCGACTCAAAAGGATGTATGTTGGCCGAGTTTTATCATTGAGCGCGAAGCTGACTATTTTACCAGTCATTCTTGACAAATACCACTGGATGCTTTACTTCCTCACGCCCGCGATGTATCCTCGTTTCTTGATCACACTCGACGAGGAACTCAACAGCACCCCTGTAACGATCCGTGTTGGTCAGGTAAGTGTTGTTGCTCTTCATAAACGTATCTATTCACCGACGACACGTTCCAGGCCGTTGATGTTGTCGGCCAAGCTGGGAAGCCCCGAACTATCTCCGGCTTCCAGACTCACCAAACACCAGTCCGACTGGGAACGATCGAGCGTGCTGAGCTTGCAACAGAGGAATTCATACCTTTCGCCCACGTACTAGAAGGTTTCGTGATATTGCAGAAGAACCCTGGTTGGGAGAAGGAAGATAAAATGGACGTATGATGTTACTTAGTCGTAGACAGCACAAATCTAATGAAATTTTCACTTCAAAATTGTGATTCAAACTATATTCACAGATGTGCAGATGAAAAGAAACAAATAACGTTAACTGTTGGTGGCTATGATGTACATAGAAAGGCCCGATGAAAAGGAGGTAGAGGTGGATGATGTATATTATATACAGTGAGGTGGTGGTGGCTGGGCATGGCAAAGGGGGACGGGTCGACAACATTTACCATTAAAAACAAATCGAGCACGAGGCAAAAAGTGGATTCAAGGTCGAGAGGCAGAAAGGTCCATGCTGGTGTACATAAACGAAAGATATGGAACAACGTCAAGCCTGCGGCCGAAAGTACAGCGAATGGTTCTAAGGAGATAGCGTGAACAGAGGGACAACCTAAGGGCAACAAGGACACGAAGTGATGCAAAGGAATAAGATAGTCGGAGTTGAATACGTTGATTGGGATTAGATGAGGTGGCATGCGCCGTGGGAGAGGCCAAAACGAATGACAGCGTGGAGACCATACAGCGGTAATAAAGTCGGTCACCAGCGCAGGGAAGGGGTAGGTAAGGATATTCCTTATGCCTTTCGTGCAAGCAAATGTGCATTCACTACCGCCTCTTCTTTGGCAAGTTCATCCATCGCGCGCTGTTGTCGAATTTCGGCTTTCAGTGCCGGTAACTCTTGCTGCAGCTCGACCTGCGAGCCTTCGTTCCAACGTTGCAATGCCCAAGTTCGAAGATATACACTAGCCTACAGAAACATTGTTAAAAACTAATTAGATGTGACCAGCAGAAAGTGCTTACTTTCATGTTTTGTTTGCGAGCGAACTTTTTATAGAACTGCTCGTGGCGGATAGGCTTGAGGATGTAATTCAACATCAAGTTAGCCGTTGGTATAATTTCGCTCTGGGAATATGTCGAGTAATGCGCCAAGTTAGGAGTCTAGTGTAACGGTTATCAGCAACGCAATAAACTCAAGGTCAGGCTGACTTACCCAATCTTCCATGTTCAATGCTAGCCGCGCCAGCCACATTGCCGCACCGGCCAGTAGTGACGGCGGGGCTGCGAGTAACCTCCACTCCATGCATCCAATCTCCAACAGGTATTTCCCCAAAGTGCGGACCCGAACGTTGTAATCATCGGCCTTGCTTATCCGCCTCAGGAAATGCATGGGGTTGGGATGATTCAAGTTGTAGTCCAACGTCTTCAAAATATATCGTTCAGCTTGGAACATTTGCGCTTCGGTGTATGTGCCATCTGTGAGAGTAACAAAATCGGATGCGGAAGGTGCGACGGTCTCTTCGTACTTGGCCGCAATGAACATGCATGTTATACCCACTAGCTGGAATTTTACGAGAGAACAGACACGCAATGACATGAAACGGTCCATGGTGTTCGTGCAGAGTTGAAACGTCTCCGAGTTAAGGCGGCATCGAGCGTGTACACTGATCAGCCAGTCTAAAAGGATTCCGCGCATGCGCCATGAGAGTTCTTTATGTGTTTGCATGTAGTTTGGATTAGGCATGGTCAAAGCCTACGGAAATGCGTCAGGTCGAAATACAAGACAAGCAAGTACAGACGTACCTCAATATCCTTCAAGTGCTGGAAGATTTCAACGACATATTCATTGACCATCAGGGGATCGTCCCCATCATCGGCGTCTAAATCGTCCCACTCGTTGCCGTCAGGGTCAGCTTCTGGCTCGAGTTCGAAGAGCGGTATATCTTCAAATTCATCGGCTTCAGCATCTGCGTCCCTCTGAGTCTCCACCTCGGCAGATTGTGTGTCGATGGGGACTTCGGGCGCATCAGACGATGTCCTCTGTCTTTTGATAACTCGGTGATCTTCCGCGTCATCGTTTGGATGCAATAGAGTTCGACTGGGTTGGGTAGGAAGGCGGTTCTTCTGCCTAGTGGTACGCGAACGCTCAGCTGGGGGGGAGATAGCCATGGCGTGATCATCATGGGCTTTGACTCCCTCTGGCTCCTCTTTGACGTCCTCCAAGTCATGGTGAATCTTGAGAGTGATTTTCTGCCTTGTCGAGGCGATCGTTTGCGGTGGCTGGCGAGGTGCAGGTTTGGCTTTACTGATGACGACGCCATCGAACTTTTTCGACAGGACATCCTTTCCTTTCTCCCTCAGTGGTCGGCTAACGTTGTTGGTAACGAGAGAGGTGACCTCTGTCAGAACTTCGCGTTTCCTCTTGCCAGCAGGAGCTCCCTTGGCTTCACCAATTGACTTCGCCTTCGAAGGGATAACGTTTTGAGAAACTGATGAAAGGGGTTTCGCGCGAGAGGAAATTCGTGACGGACGAGCATGGGCGTTTTCATTATCCTTGGCAGTCGTGGTGCGGGTTGTTCGCAATGTTCTCCGTACCTTGCAAGAATGTCAGCCACTGCAACACCCGCGAAAAGAGAACGAAAAGAGCGTACAGGAACTGTGGACATGATAGCTGGATATCGGCGCGCCTTTTACTGCTGCGAGTCACTGATAAAGGGAAGGACGGGAAATAATGAGAGTAAATGGTGGTGGGTGACGATGAGTCCAGAATAATTCGCCGCGGTTTTCCGAAATGGTCTGAACAGCACGTGATCGTTTTTCTAAATAGATCCAAATAATGGCGACGCGCCAGCACGTGCACAACTGAAGAGTGACCACCCCATCGGTAACATCATTCCTCAAACGTTAATGAGCTTCAAGTGTTGTTGAATATGCCATTCATTGGTTCTATTTCTTCCAAAGCTTTCTCAGATTTCCAGGATCGACGCATGCACATATAAGTCAAGAATAAGCAAAAGGACAAGAGGTATGAATGTCAAGAGATAACTTATTCTCTCTCAAAAATTCATGTTAACATAACCGCACCATTAGTGACCTTTCCTCCCCGGCGTCCCTTTTAAAATGCCCCCAGATGATATAGCAGTGGCGGGCCGTGATCCCGGCGGAAGAGCAAATGCAACTGCGCGCGAACCTCGTTTCTGGCTCAACGAATCAATCCATCAAAACCATCAGCACTTGGTATAGTGAGCAATTCTGTAGGTAATTTCTCTTTCGCGTTATGCATTTTTTAATGTCCCTGAGTTGACAAGACATATAGTATTCAAGGAGGCATTGCGCTGTCAGCGAAATCATGCAATGCTCTAGTACCTCAACTTTGCCATTTTGCAAAAGCGTCGTGAACTTGTATGAGGGTAGAAGTCTCAGCGGCAGATTAATCCTCCCGCTGGATATACGCTTTCATGGGCGATATCTGACGACTCGGACCTGCCTGTTTCTACTGCCTTGTCCCCTCCAACATTTTTCAGTGTCCCTCGGTGGTATCTTGCCCTTCAGCATTGCGTCTTCTAACAGCTTCTAGACACGAGAAGCCCGGCCCAATCACCTCAGTATTCCTTCCTTTCTCCTTTGTCAGCTCTATGCCAGCTTGAAGACTTTAAGACCAGGACCAAGTTCACCCGCGAAGTTTCGAACGCAATCCATGAAATACGTGCTGTGTTCTCGGCGCCTCTGACGCACGAATGTATGCTAATATGACTTTCCCTTGTGTTTCCTGAAACCAATGGCTGCCGCTGAGCCTGATCACTACGACCGGCAGCGCACCCAATGATCAAACTAGTCACTATGCAGAAAATTATCTTGCGTTGGCGACAAGACGTTCGATCTTGAACGCATCCGGTATTATTGATGAAACACTTCAACGCCTTGCATCAGTCGGTCGTCATGAACAGCATTAACTTTCCTCATAACTGTGGCAGACTTCGTTTGTCTAAGAGCAGAAACAATTTTATTCCGCTGCCCCCGCTCAAATTCATCACATCTTCGGCCGTTTCATGTGTCATATTCAACTTTTCAGTCATCCCATAGCTAAATGTATCCAAGACTAGCGCCGAGGTGAACTGTACGTGAGCCCTTTTCTCCTCTATTCATTAGGATTTTGAGGATCGAGTCTAGAACGAAGAATTGTATAGTTTTTATGCAATGCTTGGGTCAATAATTCGGGTCTTTCCCTCCGTCCGCAGTTTCGGAGTGTTCTTTTTTTGGAAGTCTCAAAGGAATCTGCGGACGCTCATAGAATCTTAGTGAATCGAGTTGAGATTCAGAATATTCGAGTGCAGACGAAAATGTATCATATAAAGCAGCTTTTTAGTAAATAGCTCGCTTCTCCCATTATCTGGGTATTTATTTATGCATGAGAAACATCAAGAGAATTTGATTATAATGTGTTTATCGCCGCCTTGTGAGAAACAAAGGCAGACCAGGTGGTTTGGTGGTCAGTGCGGTGGCAGTACTGTGCAGTTCCTTGCGGACTTTGAACAATTACAGTCAAAAGCTGTCAATTTTCAAACCTTCATCGATTCTTTCCTCCTCTGCCCCACCATGCCTGGATATCGTTTGGAATACGCCTCATCCAACCGCGCTAAATGCAAAGGTACTTGATTTCGCTGTCGTTTCCACGTTTTCATGCTGAATGTTGATGTGGTTGCAGGCCCCAAGCCCTGTGCTGGTGGGTCCCCAAGCTGCTCCAGCGGCTTCCATTGCTGACCATCGCGTACAGGGAGCGTTATCTCAAAAGGTACAATGCGTTTTGGCACGACGGTGGAGTTCCAAGGAAAACAATCGTTGTAGGTCGCGCTGTCTCACTATCAACAGACGCGTCTCACAGCTCTAACCATAGCGCCTGGCGTCACTGGGGATGTGTGACGAAGAAAGTCCTGTCAAATGTCAAGGAGCAATTCGAGAAAGCATCTGAAGTGGACGGTTATGAGGATATGAAACCTGAAGACCAAGCCAAGGTTGATAAGGCCTGGGAAGACGGCCAAGTCGCGGATGAAGACATCCCGGAGACGGCCAGGAAGGCTGAAGGCGAGCCTGAAGAGGAGGAGGAGGAGGAGAAACCAAAGAAGGTGAGAGGTAAGAAGAAGGCTGAGGATGGCGAGGAAAAACCCAAGAAGCCGAGGGCGCCTAGGGCCAAGGTCTGTGGCGTCGATGCTGTCTTCGCCATATTCTGACTGAACCTTTTCTGTAGAAGGCGCCCAAGGCAGATGAGGACGCTGAGGAAGAGGCTGAAGAGAAGCCTAAGAAGAAACGTGCACCTCCCAAGGTACCTACGATGATAATCCTTCATTTTCTTATCGTTGACGTGGCCGGTTTCAGAAAACCAAAGAAGTTGAAGAAGAGGATGAAGAGGAGCCCCCCAAGAAGAAACGTGCAACCAAGGTTCGTCTTTTTCTTTCCTTGTCTACACGTTATCTGAATCGGTCCTTATCAGAAGGCGGCGGCCAAAGAAGAGTCAGATGGTGACGATGCAGAGGAGGATGCACCCAAGAAAAAACGGGCAACGAAGCCTAAGGCTCCCCCCAAGAAACGGGTGACAAAGAAAAAGGTGATTCCATCGTTCTACAAGTAGTGCACCTGTTAATCATATCATCTAGACTGATGACGAGGAATCTGGCGAGGACTTTTCCAAGGATATCGATGCTATTGAAGCTGGTGATAACAGTGAGGTGGAACCTGAAGACACTCCCAAGAAAAAGGCCCCCGCCAAGAAGCCCGTCTCGAAGAAGGGCAAGAAGGCTGCCGAAGAAAAGGTATGTGCTCACCCATGACCTGCTCTAGCATCTGTTGACCTCTCTTCAGGATGATGTATCTGCTGCTGAAGAGGGTGATGCTAGTGATGCCGAGGCTGGTCAGAAGCGAAAGGTATGCGTATTGTCAGTCTATCGTGTTAACAGTAAACTAATAACTTGATCTCAGAAACCTGCTTCCAAGACCGCGGCCAAACCGGTTGCTAAGAAAGCCAAGGCTGCCCCGCGGCAGAAGAAGAGTAAGGCTGTCGTCGAGGACGAGGGAGAACCCATGGAAGAGTGAATTATTGATTCGTGAATGCTGGATACCCTCGTGCTGTAATTTCTGGACTGCTTGTTTGTTCTCTTTCTCCCAGCTGTAGTGTTTTATATGTTCCTGTTTGTGATTCTGCGTGCAATTGCTAATGCCTATGATAATTCGTTTTTTTCTCGCTGCTAGACGGCGCGCACACGTGATGATATCGCGTTCTTCGGTTGACGTTCAACGCAAAGATCAAATATCAGTTCGGTACCTTCGCAGTATGTCCCCGTGGTGCACCCAAATTGAAATTGAGACGAAGATCCTCTTGCCTATTGTTTTCGTGTTCGAACTAATTATTAGTTGTTGGTCGACAGTTTTCAGAGTGAAATGTTACGTAGCACCATGAAGAGACTTGCTTTTGAAAGTGGGGAACTTTTGAGACAAGGTAGAAGCGGCTCAACCAGGCTTATAAAGTGGTTGAAAGGAAGATAGACGAATCGACTTTTGAAAGAGGAATAATCAAAGTTGCCCTCTCAACGTTGCGCTGGTTGTGGTACGGGTACCCATACGCAATGTCAAAGACGAGAAATCGCCCTTACAACACTGAGCTGTCCCGATCCGAAAAGAACTATATCGGTATAATTTATTGCATGGTCGACGTCTAGGCAGTCTACACCAATCAATTCTATAGATCAAGCTTCCGCCTCCACTTCGTCAGGGTACCCAATAACGACATTCAAAGCCTGCTTTGCCAACAGCGCTTGCTCTTCCGGCGACTTGAAAACCGTAGCCAGTTCAAATTTGCTATCACATGCAATCCGGAATTCTTCTGCCCGCGGTGAACCAAGAGACTTGAGGTACGACAATATCGCTTGTGATGACTGCACCAAAAAAAGTTAGTCCAGCGATTTGTAAGAGTGAAAGAAGTGTACTTCAAGATCAAGCTTCGCGTCTGGGCCTAATGCAGTAAAAAGGACATTTTCGACTTCTTCAAGAGGCGCTTGGAGCTTTTGCGAGACCTTGGCAGCTGCAAGGATAGCCCGCTGTGACGAAGGATGGCGTTGAAGGTATTGCGAATTGAACGTTTCCAGCGATATTTCCTCGGGTAAAAGCCCCAACAGAGCTTCTTTGAAAAGAGGTCCAATGGGTGCTGGAGGTTCTTGAGGAAGAGCGGCCGCTAATGATACGCATTTTTAAGATGTTGACAGGATGGTGAATACGGATGTACGTACCCGTTTGTCGGACATGTGCAAGGCGTATATGCAGCTCGGGACTTTCGGCGTCAATTGAACGCGCGTGCTTCAAGGCTTTGGTAGCTTGTAATAGTTTTTCTGCACTATGGTTAGCCTCGATGTGCCTACGCCTGTGCAAATATACTCACTGCGCCTAATCGCAACATCATAGACTGCTATCCAAACATCGATATTTTCCGGAGCCAGCGTTATGAGCGGATGGAGGAACTTGGCAGCACGTTCCAAAGGATCACTGCATCCTAATAGCTTGATGCCGTCAGCATCATCGTCTTTGGGGACAGTAGGTTCGAGGCCTTTGTCCTCATTCGAAGACTGCTGGCTATTGCCTAGGAAACCCAGTCAATATATCAAAATTGGTGCGAATACCCCGCCTACCCTTTTTGGAGTCATCCTGAGATTTCTGAGCCGCTTTCTTGGCCTTTTTCTTTGCCTTCTTTTCGGCATCTGTGAGTTGACCTATTTTGATCGTGAGATACGCCAATAGGTTATGGCTACTGGGTTAACGAACCAGAGGACGCAAATGAGGCTGCTATTGACGGATCATCATGCACTGCAACGAATATCTACAATTCAAATAAGCGATGCATAAAAATAGAGATAAAATGACGGCGAACTTTGCTCGCGGATATAGCCGCTTTTACGTATGCCGGATGCGACCTTAAGCGGTCTTCCCATGAGAGCAGGCTGTAGCGGCGGTGTCAAGACGTGGAACAACAGCCTATCCTTGAGAAGACTTACTTGAAATATATGTTTATTGTGAATTTGCGCATCGAGTAACCGTGGAAATCATACTGGTCGTCCTCTACCTCATCAAAGACCTATCATAGCTGTAAGCGGTGTTCGCCAAATAAGAGAAATTTTATACTTTCTGTATGGCGGTATATTTCTTGAGAGCCAGGTTTATTCTGCCAAGGCGATTCTGAGCATCAGCCTCTTCGGTAAGATATAACAAAGATTGCATGTCTTCAAGGTCCGCACCAGGGCTTGCGGCGTCTTTCTAGTTGCAGTTTAGTTAATCACTACCCAGATATGAATACGAACATTTCCCACCTTCGTGAAGAGACCCAGAAGAGTACTAGCTTCATCCACAAGACCTGCACGAAGTCGGTATTTGGCGCTTTTGGTATTCAAGAAACGGTCCTGGCCATCTAACAACCGCGCCTCCTCTATTGATTGTGCGGCACCAAACCAGTCTCCGGCACGTTTCAGAACTCTGGCTTTACATGTATATAACTCTGGCAGTGTTGGCGTGTGTTTGAGTGCCTCATCCAGGATTTCAAGAGCTCGTCTGAACTGTGAAAGGTAGGAGAAATGCTGTGCCTGGAAATACAGAATCCACAGGTATGTTGTAGGCTGTGAAGTAAATGTTGATGACGAAGGTGCGGCAGAGTCCGGCGCATTTTCTGCTCGGATCTCTTCGAGTAACGTCTGGATTTGACCCAATTTGTTTTCGTCTTTGTATAATAGCTTAATGTCGGCGAAAAGGGAAGGAATGCCTTTGGTGAACCCTGAGACGAGGTAAGGTTTCGCCAACTCTTTAAATTGCTCTCCGGATGCGAAGGTGAGCGCTAGTTGACGTGGGGCATTCGCTCGAGGGATTTGCGAAGAGATGTCACGCAAAACGGCCAGCGAAGCCTCGTCTGTGATATCGTAATCCAAATTAAACGAGATCAATGAACCGGCGAAAGACGCTTACCGCTATCAATGCCTTGACTGGCAAGATATCCGTGGTAGTAATTAGTGCAGTCCGGGTTGTGGTCAATGAGGACACGCCATGCATGTTCTGCCTCATCAGATTTGAGCTTGGAGAGCAACCGTGCTGTGGTGGTGTTTAGAGGGACACATTAGGTGACTGAAGTATGCCAGCAGACCTCTGGCTTCCATGATGGCAGTTTTGTCCACAATTACACGCGATTTGGAATTGACGTCGAGTAAGGAGAGAGCTTCAGTGAACTCCCCGAGTTCTTCCAGTAACCGGACATGATACATTGTTGTTTCCGAATGCTCGATGTCGTAATCGGGAACGTTCTAACAGACAGTAAGCACCAATACATCAGAGAAATCGGTTAGGGTAACATACCTTCAGGGTTCTTTCGTACTGCTCTAATACCTTCTTGGCTTCGAGGAGATTCCCGCTGAGATGGTATGCGACGGCGAGGGACACCCAGTTCTGGCGGACAGTAGGACGAAGGCGAAGTAATATATGTCGCGTTTCGACGAGCCCGTCGTATAGCCGAAGCTGCGTTTGCAAGTGAGCAGCATCCCGAAGAATATTCAAGTTTTCCTAATTACACAAATTGCGGTTACACTTCATCTCCATGGCTTCGCGACGCACCTTGTCGAACCGGAGGGCCTGAGTATACGATTTCAGAGCCTCCTCGTAGTTTTTCTCTCCTTTCTGTATAAGACCGAATACATGCCAGCATATATGCGAAGTAAGATCGAGACGGACGCCCTTTTTGACGAGGTCAATGCCTTCCTCCCGCCGGCCCATGTGGGTGAGAATGAGGCCCTTCATACACATCGTCTCTGCAGACAATAATGAATACTATGATCGCCCTGGGAACCGCAACGCTCACCGCCGTGCTCGGGAAATTTCTTCAATATCTGATCAGCTGTTTTGAGGCCTTTTTTGAGCTGGCGAGCTTCGTACATAGTCAGGACCTCCTTGAAGAGGGATGCTTCCTTCAACGGCAGTGCCCTCTTGGGCGGTATTCCGAGGATCCTAGACATGACCGGTTGTGCACGTCGAGGTGGCTGTAGAGATGACAAAATTGCCCGGTGCCGGCGGCGAGCTTGAAGGAAAACAAGACCAAAACAACGCGTGCAACAACCGTGACTTTACTCATTTCTCTCCCACATCTTACTTTCCTCCCGTCATGGTCGCGAAAACCCGCCACGGCGGCCAGACATCGCCTGGGAAGCTCGCGTTCAAGGAGAAGCTCGTCACAAAGGGCATGACAACCGACGCTCTCCTCAAAAAGCTGAAGAATTTACACGAGGAGCTCAGCGTGTTGGACCAAGACCGGTTTGACACCAAATCAGTCGACAACGTCCGCAAGGAACTCATCCTTAATCCGATTCTACATCACAAGGACAGGGGTGTCAAGGCTTACGCTGCTTGCTGTCTAGCTGATATCCTTGGCCTATATGCTCCCGAGGCACCATACACGGTCGCGGAGCTTGTCGATATATTTCAGTTCATTTTTCAACAGCTCAAATCCGGCCTCAAAGGAACGGAAGATACCTATTATAATCAGTATTTCCACGTCCTCGAGTCCCTGTCGACCGTGAAGAGCGTCGTGCTCGTCTGCGACCTCCCAAATGCCGACGACATGATGAAACACATCTTTAGCGACTTTTTCATCATTGTACGACGCGACTTTTCCAAGCAGACAGAGAATTTCTTGGGCGATATTCTTACCGCGCTCCTCGACGAATGCCACACTTTGAGTACATCCGTGCTCGAGATACTTATGGCTCAGTTCATGGACAAGAACGCGGTTCGTGCTCTAGTGCTATCAGTGCCACAGTATCTAATAATATAATCTTTCCCAGCAACCTGACCAGCCAGCGTATCGTTTAGTCGTGCAGGTATGCAATCAGGCCGCCGACAAGCTGCAGCGACATGTGTCCATGTATTTTACAGACACCATTGTTGCCAACTCTGGGGATGAGGAACTGAAGGAAGTGCGCAAAGCTCATGAACTTGTCAAGCGGATACATCTGGCATGTCCTACACTTCTTCACAGCGTGATACCGCAGCTCGAAGAAGAGCTGCGGGCAGAAGACGTTCAGCTCCGTTCCATCGCCACGCAAGTCCTCGGCGAGATGTTTGCTGATAAGGGCGGATACGATCTCTCCAAGAAATATCCAACGACGTGGAGGGTGTGGTTGGTTAGGACAAACGACCGGTCAGTCTCCGTCAGGCTGAAGGCTTTGGAGTCGACACGGCCCATCATATCCGATGGATACCCCGAGATGAGAGAAGCGGTACAAGGTGTGCCCCAGCAACGATTTTCCATGAACTGTATTAATTCTATTTAGAGTGCCTCCAAGCGAAACTTTTGGATCCCGACGAGAAAGTGCGCGCGGCTGTCTGCAAAATCTATGGTCAATTGGACTATGAGACAGCTGCTCACCATGTTACAGAGGAGCAACTTCGTTCTATAGCCCAACGTACCATTGACAAAAAGGTTTGGAAATCTTGCAAATTCAATCGGCGAGCTCTGCTCACCTTCTTTCTAGCAACTTGTACGAACTGAGGCATTAAAGAGTCTCGGCAAGCTCTACGATCTAGCTTATCCTCAAATGTACGACTCTATCATTGACTTCTCCTTTCTTTAAGCAAAGCTGATGGATTTTAGCGAGATCAACGATCCCATTGCCATCTCCAACTTCTCGTGGATACCAAATACTCTATTTCCTTTGATAGGCATGAACCAAGAATCCAGGTAAGACCCCCATGTCCATTCATACATGCGCCTTTTCTAAAGGCAAGCGTTTCAGACCTGCAGTCGAGCAAGCAATTGCAGATTACATACTACCTTTGCCTCGATCTTTGCCGCCGGACAAGGGCAAATCCAGTGAAAGTGACATTGATGAGGCGCTCTGGTCGGATAGACTTCTCAACACCATGAAATTCCTTGAAGAGCGCTCTGTCAATGGTCTTCTGGCCTTCACAAATCTGAAATCAAAGTACGTCTCTATTTGCCTCCCAATATGCTAATATTGCTTTAACACATCGCGTAGTCAGTCAACCCACGTGCTAGCTTTTATAGATGCGTGCATTCAGAATAATGTACGTCCCACGTTCCAAAATGTTGCAATTTCAGTCATCGAATTCGTCCTAGGACGGTATCATCGACGGCGACAAAGACTCTACAGAAAAGGTGAAAAGTGACTTGACCCGATGTGTCAGACGGCTCGCTGGTACGTTTTCAGTTTAGGGCATTCTCAGAGCACCACTACTGACGGTGCAACGTAGCTTTGTATCCTGATTCATCAAAAGCTGCTGATGATTTCTATGCCTTTGCTAAGCTGAACGATCAGACAGCGTACAAACATCTAAAAAAATGTATAGATCCTCAAACAGACCTCAAAACACTAATCAAGCGGAGAGTAAGTCAATATCCAAAGTGACGATCGTGGGATCTACTGACACAGTCCTTAGAGCGAATTTCTGAAAAAGATCGTAGATAACTCTCCTGGTATCGTGACAACGATGTCTATCCTCCTACGACGGGCGACATGCCACGTCGTTAACCAGTCCTCTATCCCAATGTTTCTGAAGCGTCTGGAAAATGGCCGAGGAAAAGAAGCGAATGTGATCGCTGGTCACATACACACGCTGATGAGATATATCTCCAAATACAGACCAGCTATCTACAAGTCCCACGTTAGCGCTCTGGTGAAAGCTACTTCGGATGAAGAGGCATCGCCCTTGCTGGTTTCGGCGGCTCTTCAAGCGCTATCGAGTGTGATCCGATGGAATGAGGATCTCGCCCCCAAAGACTCGTGAGCGGACTAATCGCGTTTAGCTTATATTAGGCTGAAGCTTTTGAAAAGGCGCATCATAGACCGCATTACTCGGTATGCCGCGGGCCCCGGTTGGAAGCAGGCAAAATTCGCCGCCCGAATACTTGCTTCTTGTCCCCGCCAGAGCGAAGTTTGCACGGAAATAGTTGAGGTACGTTCCATTTATCGATTTGATGTGTATCTTTTCATTGAGCTTTCTTTAGTCATTAGCCGACGGATTGGCCGAGGCTTCGCCTGAGCTCTTGGTGGCGCACATAGCTGCCCTTGCACAGTTTGCACTACTAGCGCCAGATGCCTTTGAGTCCAAAAGCGATGTAATAACGGAATTTTTGGTGAAGAAGCTTCTCATGGTACCCCAACTACCAGATCCAGTCAGTAGCCTGCACACATTCTCAAACATTCAATTCAATCTCTTGTACAGGACGACGATACAGAGGAAGAATGGGTGGAGGATGACGTTATGTCTGATCTTCTTCGAGCCAAAATCCTTGCTTTGAAGGTTTTCAAGAACCGCAGTCTGGCGTACGCCGACTCGGATAAAGGCCTGATGGTGTCGGGGCCGCCGCTCAAGATCTTCAAACAGCTAATTGAGATGAACGGTGCACTTTCTTCCGACGTTACAGAAGAGTGAGGTGATTTGAATCCTGCATTGTGTCCTGCTAATGTGATTTTAGCCCCAAGTTCATGGCACGGCTGCGTTTACAGGCGGCTGTTTCGCTGCTACAATTGTGTACTGTCCAGAAATACGAAACGTCTGTTGCAACGGCCTTTACTCGACTGATATTAGTCATTCAGGTTTGTCTGTCAGTCGGCCGATGTGTTACTATCGCGATTGATCGTAACGATTAGGATTCATGTTACATGGTTCGACTCAACTTCCTGCGAAAGCTCATCATATTGCTGTATGCACGGCGTATACCGATCACTTTCAATATCGTACCGTTTTTGACGATTCACGATCCTGAAGAAGACATCAAATCAACTGTACGTTCGGTCTACGTACAATATAACCACCCCACTAATATTTGATTAGGCCACGTCATACATATCCTCCGCCATCCGAACATTGCCAGCCAGTTAGTCGTTTCTTCTCAGGTATTTCTCGTCCTTGACTGTATTTGTAGATATCCGGGTGCTCTATTTTGACGTCAACATCATTCGGTTGATGCATACGCTTGCACATCATCCTGACTTTTCAGTCGCCCTTGAAGACTTGCAAGATATCGGCCAGTGCGTGAATCGATGTTTCCCATTGCGTTATTTATTCATCATTTCTCAGATATCTCAAGTACTTCGCCGATCAAGTCATCCAAGCCGAAAATGTCTCTCTTATCTACCATTACACTCTCAAGGGGAAAACCGTCAAAGATGTTGGGTCTGAAGAATACAGTCGTGTAGGGTTGTGGATATGGGCCCTGAAATTGATACTGATTTTTTCTTCAGAATTTCTACATAATATGTGAACTGGCACAAGAGATCATCAAAGCTCGGGCGCAACATCATTCATGGAGTATTCCAAGCTATCCTGGGAAGATTAAACTTCCGTCAGATATCTTACGTCCGCATACAAGCCCCGAAGATGCCAACACAGTAAGTTGCAGTCCTATTGATCTGGAGGAACGCACTTACACTCTTGTCAGACAGCGAACACTGTTTACTTGCCCAAAGAAATGGTGAAATGGGCCGCCGACTTGTACAAGCATGTCCCTTCAGCGGTTAGTTAGCTTCTATGTTCAAGTATTCGCCTTGCTTACAACTGTCTAGGAGAAAAAGGAGCGAAGAACTTCTGCGAAACGTAAAGCTCCGGCTGCAAACGGAAATGGGCATGCGAGGTACTCTTCTATATGTTGTATGATTGGGCGTCCTTATTTGTCTTTCCATAGGCGAACGAAGAAGAAGCGTCGATCTGATGATGAATCTGACGAGCCTGACGATTCAGAAAGCTCGAGCGATGTTGAAATGGCCGATGCTACTGGCGCAATAGAAGAATCAGAAGCCGATGAAGACGACAATGAATCTGGAGAAGAGGTTCTAGGACGGGGTGCTCGAAGTCGTGCTAAGGTATGCGTCGGGTACGGCTATCCGACATCTCATTGACCACCCCTACACAGAGGAAAGCTGCACGGAGGGCGAAAGGCGCTAAGAAGCGCCCATCTAATGGTTGAGAGCTAGTTCATGTATCTTTATTCTCCCATTTCCTTCTTCATTGTTGTATTTTTTGTGCGTGCAATTTTTGCCTACTTGATCTGTTGGAGCTCTGTTATTTCATATCTTGTCCATTCGCACTCTTTGTACTGATTATAATAATGCCGACTGGCGTATGATTGTTATAACTTGCTCTTTTGTAGAGCACAGCATCCCCTCCCGGCAGCGCGTTCGAGAACCCTGCTTCTGTCGTTCCTCCGGGTACTTTACATTCATCCATCTGCTCAAGACTCCAGATCGAAGTCTACCGAGGAGTATTCCGATGCAGAGTGCGGATTCCTCTTCTTCTGAGTGTGGGTACTGATCGTTAGGTGACCTTTTGTAGACTCGCCCTCCCAAACTCCAGCTCTCTTTGACGGTGCTATGTAATGACATTGGGTTCGACAATATGCGGGGTCATACATACCTTAAGACTTTGGCCCATACGTAAACGTCAGTCGAAGTTGAGCATCGGAACGTAAGTATATCAATGCCTTCAAGCCCCGTGTGGTGGGAGCACCACCGAGCATTGTCTTTCAGATCCATGTCCAGACATCACCCACCCTGATTCACGAAGGGCAATCTAGTGGAAAATAATTCCAGCTCAACGTAGCCAGTAAAGGGAAGAGCCTCAGAATGAGTGCAATCACTGCAATATTGCTACTTCTCTTCTGTACGTGTCTTTTGCTTCTTCCTTCCCTAATTACTGACATGTTGAATGTTGTCTGTCCCCGCAAGCAATTCAAAGGAAACATACGCCTGCAACCTCTCCGCTCCTCCTCCACCTGAATTACCGCATTGTGCCTGAATTAGCTAATGTATACATTACTCCTGGGGTTGGTACGTGTAATCCGGTCCCTCGATTGTTCTTGTTAGTCCGGACACACGGCCACTTCTGCCTGATAAGATGTTTGCCGTCCACTTGACAGATTGGAGGGGGGCACTCGTTTTGGCTCATTCCACGGCGCCTGTACATCATCATTCATGCAGCAGAATATCACGTCGTCTGCGGAGTTATTGGAGCGGCCTCTGAACCTTTAATCTTGGATCAGCCCTTCCTTCTCTGCAGTGAAGGTATGCCTTCTCGCGGCTCCTTATCCTGCCTTTTCACGAGGCATTCAGGCAGCGCTATCAGTCGGTATGCTCTCGGATTGGATTAGTCCAACTTGTTGCATTTACACAGTGCCGCCATGGCGAACCCTTCATGACGAAATAATGTTTCTTCCGGCGATCTTGGACGTCTAATCGTGGTGACAAGGCTTCTGAGTCTTTTGATATGCGCCGAACACGGGGACTATCAGTTATAGGACGAGACTCAATGGTATTACGACGCAAGTGCGTACACGAGTACACTCCAAACCTCATATGATCTTCATCGTATTGTATGTTGCATAACAGCTGACCGTGCAAGCTGTCTTGGTACCAAGTGTCTATTTGAGAGGTACCTCACCGTTATGAGTAGATGGACGGTGGCTTTCTATATAAAAAGGGGCCGTATTCTCTACATCGACACTCAGAACCACTCTGATATCACCTACTACATCTCGAGAACAAATACACCTTGTACGCCGTTCTCACCCCACGATTCGAGCAAGCTCACTGACTTTGTATTGTCTATTAACAGGACAATGTCGTGGCAGCCAAGGAAGACAACTCTGACACGCTACGGTGGATGGCTCCCAGCTAATCCAGCCGTTCACAAGAGCTTCGTCCAACATCTCGCTCAGCGCAGCGCGACTGCTCACAAGGCCAGAGCCACCCATACCGAACCGGTCGCAAAGTTCCAAGCTGCTATCAATGCCGACCCTGAGATGGTCGACTTGTGGAATCAGATCTTCTTGCAGGCCTCTCCGGAGAACAAGGTACAGTCCTATTCCTGCTACTTGCCGCCTCCTCACAGGACTCATTTCTATGCTCAGATCACAAGCTTTGACCAGCTGCTCTACCACATGGATATAATTGTTGTCGCGCCACCGAAGTTCCACATAGCTAAGGACGACCAAGGCAATGTCATCGGGGAACCTATTGGTGTCCCGTTGTATCTCATCTTCGACCTCCTTAGCAACACCGGTGCCGCCTATGACCTCTTTCGCAAGCAGGCATTCAATACTGCCATGAAGGACTTGTTGGACGCTTGGGGCATATACCTCACCAGCCCCGACTCTAACAGGACGCTTACCGATGAAGATGAGGGTTGGTTCAGCCCCATCGCCTTGCAGAGTCTCGAGGCCAACGGTCGTGGCGAATTCAACGCGACCTACGTCTGTCCTGATCCCGACGCAGTCAACCGTGGCTTCACCTCTTGGGACCATTTCTTCACTCGCGAAATTCAACCCCAGGTTCGCCCGGTCCTCTTCCCCGAGAATAAAACTCTCATCCACAGTGCCTGCGAGTCCACTGTGTACCGCATTCACACCGGCGTCAAAGACCACGACCAGTTCTGGCTCAAGGGCCAGCCTTATTCCGTATACGACATGCTCTACCGCGACAACATCGCTCAGTCCTTCATTGGTGGAACCGTCTACCAGGCATTCCTCAGCCCGCAGGACTACCACCGCTGGCGTAGCCCCATCGACGGAACCATCACCCGTGCAGAGATTGTCCCAGGAACCTACTATGCCGTCCTCCCCGATGCTGGAGCTGAGGTCGGTGATCCCGATCTCCAGCCAGGCGACCCCCACGGAGCCCTCATTCGTTCTCAAGCATGGCTCACACTCTCCTCCACTCGTGCTATCATCTACATCCAATCTGATAATCCAGTCATTGGACTTGTCGCCTTCATTGGTGTTGGAATGGCTGAGGTGTCGACTTGCACGGTTTCCGTTCAGACCGGACAGAAGGTCTCGACCGGTGACGAGCTCGGGATGTTCCACTTTGGTGGTTCGTCCCATGCTCTTATCTTCGGTCCCCAGGTCAATATCACATTTGCGGATCATGTCAAGGTCGACCAGCACCTGAAGGTTAACTCGATCATAGGCCAAGCCAGCAAGGCGTGAGGAAAGGAAGTGGTTGAATACTTGTAATGGTTATGTGACCAGCTTGATTGTACTAATATCATTGTTTGTCAATTTAAGACGACGCAGGGGCATCGCGCACTTCATTTCATGAGACACAGTGTCGCCAGAGAGACTGCAGCATGTCTGAGCACGCAACGACCTAATTAGAGGTAAATATGAAGAATATACACCGAATGCAATTGCAGAAGAGTTTCGCCAGTGCCTGGTATCCCCGCGCGTTAGGTGAGTGTCCCATTGCGACAGTGTATAAGACAAGATCGGTTTTGAGATGGATTTCAATGTCGAAACATACTCTCTGGCAACAATCTGATGATGAACGCTGGCCCCAGCGTAAACAAAAATAATATAAAAACAGGAATATTATTCAGAGTGGGCCTAGCTAATTCTTGATGACGGAGATATACTGTGGACTAAAAATTGTGCGTCGACAAGGCGGTAAATTGACGACCGACAGGACGATACTATCCTTGGTACTAGCCTATTGCAACTACCGTCTGAGATTGATTCGTCTTTGTGATATCTCTGAAATTGATGATATCTTACTACACTTTGTTCACACTGGTCAATGGAGCAGAATTTCGTCTAGGATTTCCTCGCAAATCGCTTGGAAATTAGGTTCCTTAAGTTCATTTGCTTGTTTGCAGCTTAGCACAGTCAAGTTTTTGAAGGCAGGGCGAGTGATTGGAATCGGATCGACCCGTGAGTCACCACCGACTTACTATTTATAAGGACACGCTTGAAATAACGAAGGCCATAGCATAATTCAAGTAGGTATACCGGTTCACCCCTGACTTGTCACTTCTTGCTACACAAATTTGACGTGAGGAACGAACGGCCCAAATTTGTGACCGGACCGGCCAAGTTACTAAGCGAAGAGCAGTCCGTCCTCCTGCTGCTCGTTTAACATTCACCATTGTTTTGGTTGGCAGCTAGTGCCAAACAACACGATCGTTTTCGCGGTCTTCTGTCCGCATTCATTTTCACTTTCGTCTAGTCGCTCCGTTCCTCAATCTCTTCGCTCCCACGGGACTCGCCCACCTGCTCCCTTCTGTGTTTGGGTAGTTCCTCGTTTGACACAGCAGTGATTGCTTTTTACATCTACACTGCTCACGCTTCAGGTCTCCCGATCACCTGAGCTCTCGGCTTCTCCCACAAGTCTCGTCAGCAACTTCACACTCTTGACTTGTTGAATTTTTGGGATACCGAGTTCTCTCCTCCCCAAACCCAAGAAACACAGATATGTTGTTTATTTACTTATCATTCTTCCATCTACTATCCACCTCTGTATACACGTTCTACCTCTACAGTTTAACTTGGCGCTTTATATGATATTCGCGGTACTGTATGTGGCCCAGCAGCTGATCATGCAGGCTGTTCTGGTACTAAGCATCTTCTAGATAGCCATTTAAGAGCCTACCTGCTCAGATCAATGAGCGGAAGCGCTACTTCCGAGCTCGAAAGCTTCTCCCCACTGCAGCTGTGGACTAATCGGAATTTGGAGAAGAATCCGACCATGTGTCAAAAATTACATCAATAGGCGGCGCATCTAGGAAATGGTCTTACCTCGACATTCGCACAAGAACTTATTAAGGGCAAAGACTCATGACCCAGGACTGTTTCCACCAAGCATTTCATACTACTAATAATAGATGCGTCTTCCTCACTACGTATTCAGTGCATTTATCCAGTATTACCTGAAGGATGCGCGCCATGCTCAGCCTTCTCTGTTAATACGGGAGCAAAAGCTGATATACTATTGTAGCTGCAAAAATACGCGCTTCCCTCAGTCTTCTATATCAATATGGGAGCAAAAAGCCGAGGTGCTAACTACGAAGTACGTGGTATGAATACTACTCTAGAATCCGAAGAGTCGAGGTAGGTAAGTGAAGAGTAATAAAAGGAACTTAACCCAGGGAGATACAGACCACTTGTCCGAGGGATGGATCGGGGCTAGAAGACGTTGTGAAAGTATACGAGGCGCTCTCGAGGCGCGGTTGAATTCAACAGCCCAATTAACGGCGATTCTGTTGCCCGGGTTCAAACTTTCATTAACTAACCTACTATTGAAATCTCATCCATACGACGAGATACGTGTCTTGGAAGCTCGCTTGCTTTCTGTATAAAAAGGGGACGATAACGTCTGCATCGACACTCAGAACTCACTCCGAGTCTCCAGTATTGCCTGCTACTACATCCCGAGGAACAATACGTTTTGTACACTGTTCTCACCCCGCGATTCGAGCAAGCTCACTAATATCGTCATATCTACTAACAGGACAATGTCATGGCAGCCAAGCAAGACCACTTTGACGCGCTACGGTGGATGGCTCCCAGCTAATCCAGCCGTTCACGAGAGCTTCGTCCAACATCTCGCTCAGCACAGCGCGACTGCTCGCAAGGCCAAAGCCACCCATACCGGACCAGTCTTAAAGTTCCAAGCTGCCATCAACGCCGATCCTGAGATGGTCGACTTGTGGAATCAGATCTTCTTGCAGGCGTCTCCAGAGAACAAGGTACGGTCCTATCCCTACTGCTTGTCGCCTCGTCACGTACTCATTTCCATACTTAGATCACAAGCTTTGATCAGTTACTCTACCACATAGATGCAATTATCGTAGCGCCGCCGAAGTTCTATATTGCCAGAGATGACGAAGGCAATGTGATCCAAGGGGAACCTATCGGTGTCCCGTTGTATCTCGTCTTCGACCTCATTGGCAACACCGGTGCAGGCTACGATCTCTTTCGTAAGAAGGCATTTAATGTTGCCATGAAGGACTTGTTGGACGCTTGGGGGCATATATCTCATGAGCCCCGATTCAAACAAGACACTTACCGATGAAGGTGAGGGTTGGTTCAGCCCTATGGCCATGCAGAGTCTCGAGGCCAACGGTCGCGGCGAATTCAACGCGACCTATGTCTGTCCTGATCCCGACGCAATCAACCGTGGTTTCACCTCTTGGGACCAGTTCTTCACTCGCGAGATTCAACCCCAGGTTCGCCCGGTCATCTTCCCCGAGAATAAAACTCTCATCCACAGTGCCTGCGAGTCCACTGTGTATCGTATCCAGACCAATGTCAAAGATCACGACCAGTTCTGGCTCAAGGGACAGCCTTACTCCGTCTACGACATGCTCAACCACGACGACATCTCCCAATCCTTCGTCGGTGGAACCGTCTATCAGGCATGCCTCAGCCCGCAGGACTACCATCAATGGCGTAGCCCCATCGACGGTACCATCACCCATGCAGATATCATTCCAGGAACATACTATGCCGCCCTCCCCGACGCTGGAACTGAAGTCGGTGAATCCAATCTCAAGCCCGGCGATCCCCACGGAGCCGTCGTTCGTTCTCAAGCATGGCTCACTGTCTCCGCCACTCGTGCTATCATCTATATCCAATCCGATAACCCAGTCGTTAGACTTGTCGCCTTCATCGCCGTTGGAATGGGTGAGGTGTCGACTTGCACGTTTTCCGTCGAGGTCGGACAGAAGGTCTCGACTGGTGACGAGCTAGGGATGTTCCACTTTGGTGGTTCGTCCTATACTCTCATCTTTGGTCCCCAGGTCGATATCACATTTGCGGATCACGTCAAAGTTGACCAGCATGTGAAGGTCAACTCAATCATAGCCCAGGCTAGCTTGAAGGCGTGAGGAAAGGAAGTAGTTTGGTTGAATACTGCTTGTGATGGTCGTACAGTAATTTCCTATGTGACCAGCCTGATTGTAGCGATATCACTGTTTGTCAATTTAAGCTGATGTAAGGCCATCATGTTTTTGGCTTCATGAGACACGGTGTTGCCTGAGAGACTGTAGCATGTCAGACACGATGACCTGTCTGGAGGTAAATATGAAGAATATACGCCGAATACGATTGCAGAAGAGTTCCGACATGTTGGGAATAGACGTCGGCAGGCATGAACGTGGGGGGATGGTTCGAACGAACGTGTATTCGTGAACAGATACGTAGGGTATTGGTGGTGGTGGTGGTGTTACCGGCGCCAGGTCCAAAGTCAAGAGACGGTAATGAACTGGTACGACAATCAAAACAAGGTAAAACAAACCTCGGCAAGCCGTCGGCTACTAAGTAGTGGCTGTGAAACCATTAGCTCAACACAAGTGCCATCGGCAAGTTGAAAGACGCGGACAACACTTGAAATGATAGTCCGGTAAGTTGCACTTTTTCCTTTTGCACATATTGAAACCCTTCAACACGACTGTCGACTGTCGACCACTGGCAGCGGCAGGACCGGGAACAAACTGGGAATGCTAGTAGATACGTCACGAGGCAAAGGTAGTAAACTAGTAAACTTCAGTGCGCTGACTGGGTTCAGGAGCAAGGCAATTGGAAGCGGCTATATAAAAGGTATAAAGCTCTAGGATATTGAACCGACACATCCAATCACCGTCTTGTGACCGTGCGGCGTAAACAATGTTTTTTTTCCCCGGTGAACCTGGACATCCGGGACTCGAAAGCAGTCTTTCGACTTACGCGGAACACAGGAACTGTGTCATCTATAGAACAGGACTCAATGGTATCGCAATTCAAGTGGGTATACCGGTGCACCCCAGACTTCATACGATATTCATGGTAATGTATGTTGCACAGCAGCTGACCATGCAAGCTGTCGTGATGCTAAGCATTCTCTAGATGGCAAGTCAATTCGACCAAGAGTCTACCTGCTCATTAACGAGAGGAAAAGCTACTTCCAAGCTCGAAGATTTTCCTCACTGGACTCATTGGAACTTGGAAAAATTCTGACCATTCGTCAAAAATATCTGCGGGGTATTTAGGAAAAGGTCTTATCTCGACATTCGCGCAAGAACTGTGCCACTAAGAGTGAAGGCTCATGACAGTACCCACTAAGCATTTTATCCTAATAATAGATGCGTCTTCCTCACCTCGTATTCAGTGCAATCATCCCGTATTACCTGGAGCTCAACCAACGGTAGTTCCGTGTCCCGGGTCCAAACGTTCATCAACCAACTTACCATTGAAATCGTGTTCACATGGTAAAGTTCGTTTCTTGGATGCTCACGTATTCTCTGTATAAAAAGGGGACCATACCCTCTGCATCGACACTCAGAACTCACCTCAGCATTACCTACTACATCTCGAGAACAAATACACTTTGTACGCTGTTCTCACCCCGTGTTTCAAGCATGCTCACTGACGTCTTCTTGTGCACTGACAGAACGATGTCGCAGCCTCCGAAGACAGCTCTGACCCGCTACGGTGGATGGCACCCCGCCAATCCTGCGATTTACGAGAGTTTCATTCAGGATCTCCTCATGCGCGGCACGGCTCGTTATAAGGCCAAGGCAACCCATACCGACGCTGTCACAAAGTTCCAAGCCGCTATGAACGCCGATCTTGAGATGGTCGACTTGTGGAATCAGATTTTTCTGCAGGCCGCTCCAGAGAACAGGGTACGGTCCTATCCCTTTCATTCGCCGCGTTCTTGCGATACTCATTTCTACACACAGATCACAGACTTTGAGTTGTTGCTCTGCATGATGGATATAATTGTTGTGGCTCCGCCAAAATTCCATATAGTCACGGACAACGAAGGCAACGAAATCAAGGAACCTATCGGTGTCCCGTTGTATCTCGTCTTCGACCTCCTTAGCAACACTGGTGCAGCATATGACCTCTTTCGCAAGCAGGCATTCAATACTGCCCTGAAAGACTTGTTGGACGCCTGGGGCCAGTACCTCACCAGCCCTGACTCCAATAAAACACTCACCAATGAAGATGAGGGTTGGTTCAGCGATGTAGCCCTGAAGAGTCTTGAGGCCGAGTGCCGCGGCGAATTCAACGCGACATACGTCTGTCCTGATCCCGACGCAGTCAACTGTGGCTTCACCTCTTGGGACCATTTCTTCACTCGCGAGGTTCAACCCCAAGCTCGCCCGGTCCTCTTCCCCGAGAATAAAACTCTCATCCACAGTGCCTGCGAGTCCACCGTGTATCGTATCCAGACCAATGTCAAAGATCACGACCAGTTCTGGCTCAAGGGACAGCCTTACTCCGTCTACGACATGCTCTACCGTGACGAAGTCACCGCCCAGGAGTCCTTTGCCGGTGGAACTGTCTACCAGGCATTCCTCGGCCCACAGGACTACCACCGCTGGCGTAGCCCTATCTACGGTACCATCACCCGTGCAGATGTTGTTCCAGGAACCTACTATGCCGTTCTCCCTGATACTGGAGCTGAGGTCGGTGATCCAGACTTCCTACCCGGCCAACCCTATGGCGCCATAATTCGCTCTCAAGCGTGGCTCACCCACTCCTCCACTCGTGCTATCATCTACATCCAAGCCGATGATCCAATCATTGGACTCGTCGCCTTCATCGGTGTTGGAATGGTTGAGGTGTCGACTTGCACGGTTTCCGTTCAGGTCGGACAGAAAGTCTCGCCTGGTGACGAGCTTGGGATGTTCCGCTTTGGTGGTTCGACCCATGCTCTCATCTTTGGTCCCCAGGTCAATATCACTTTCGCGGATCACGTCAAAGTTGACCAGCACGTGAAGGTCAACTCGATCATAGCCCAGGCTAGCTTGAAGGCGTGAGGAAAGGAAGTAGTTTGGTTGAATACTTGTGATGGTCGTACAGCAATTTCCTATGTGACCAGCCTGATTGTAGCGATATCCCTGTTTGTCAATTTAAGCTGATATCAGGCCATCATGTTTTTGGCTTCATGAAACGCGGTGTCGCCTGAGAGACTGCAGCATGTCGGACGCGATGTCCTGTTTGGAGGTAAATATGAAGAATATACGCCGAATACGATTGCAGAAGAGTTACGACACGTTGGGAAGACGTCGGCAGGCATGAACGTGGGGGGATAGCTCGAACGAACGAATATTCGTGAATAGATATGTAGGGTATTCGTGGTACGAAGCCAAGAGACGGCAATGACCGGTACGACAATCACATGGTGAAACAAACCTCGGCAAGCCGTCGGCTAGTGGCTGTGAAACCATTACAAGTGACACCCACCGGCAAGTTGAAAGACGCGGAAAACGCTTGAAATAAGAGTCCGGTAAGTTGCACTTTTTTCTTTTGCACAGACTGAAACCCTTCAACCGTCGACTGTCGACCACCTGCAGCACCTGGAATGCTAGTAGGTACGTCACAGGACAAAGCTAGTAAACTTCATTGCGCTGACTGGGCTCAGGAGCAAGGCAATTGGAAGCGGCTATACTTATAAAGGTATAAAGCTCTAGGATATTGAACCGGAATATCTCATCGCCGTTTTGTGACCGTCGGGCGAAAACAATGACGAAACGATGTTTTTTCCGGTGAACTTGGACATCCGAGACTCGAAAGCAGTCTTTCGACATACGTGGAACACGGGAACTCTATCATATTTAGAACCGGACTCAATAACATCGCAATCCAAGTGGATATACCGGTGCACCCAGACTTCATACGATGTTCACGGTAATGTATGTTGCACAGCAGCTGACCATGCAAGCTGTCGTGATGCTAAGCATTCTCTAGATAGTAAGTCAATTCGACCAAGAGTCTACCTGCTCATTAACGAGAGGAAAAGCTACTTCCAAGCTCGAAGATTTTCCTCACTGGACTCATTGGAACTTGGAAAAATTCTGACCATTCATCAGAAAACATCTTAATAGGCGGAGTAATTGAAACGGTCTTATTTCGACATTCGCGCAAGAACTATGACACTAAGGGCGAATGCTCATGACAGTCTCCACCAAGCATTTTATCCTAATAATAGATGCGTCTTAATCACCTCGTATTCAGTGCTGTCATCCCGTATTACCTGGTGCTCAACAGACGGCAATTCTGTGTCCCGGGTCCAAACGTTCATCAATGAACCTACCATTGAAATCGTGTTCACATGATGAAATCCGTTTCTTGGTTAGTCGCGTACTTTCTGTATAAAAAGGGGACCACACCCTCTGCATCGACACTGAGAATTCACTTCAGTATCACCTACTACTACATCTCGAGAACAAATACACTTTGTACGCCGTTCTCACCCCATGTTTCAAGCATGCTCACTGACGTCTTCTTGTGCATTTACAGAACAATGTCGCAGCCTCCGAAGACAGCTCTGACCCGCTACGGTGGATGGTACCCAGCCAATCCTGCGATTTACGAGAGCTTTATCCAGGATCTCGCCAACCAAAGCGCACCTCGTCAAAGGGCTAGAGCTGCACATACCGACTCGGTTGCAAAGTTCGAGGCAGCCATCAACGCCGATCCTGAGATGGTCGACTTGTGGAATCAGATCTTCTTGCAGGCATCATCAGAGAACAGGGTACGGTCCTATCCCTGCTACTTGCCACCTCCTCACAGTACTCATGTCTATACTCAGATCACAAGCTTTGACCAGTTGCTCTATTCAATGGATATAATTGTTGTGGCTCCGCCGAGGTTCTACATAGCTAAGGACGACCAAGGCAACGTGATCGGAGAACCCATCGGTGTCCCGTTATATCTCGTCTTCGATCTCCTTAGCAACACCGGTGCAGCCTACGACCTCTTTCGCAGGCAAGCATTCAATACTGCCCTGAAAGATTTGTTGGATGCATGGGGCGCATATCTTAGTGACCCTAACCAGGACTCCAACAAGACGCTCACTGATGAAGATGAGGGTTGGTTCAGCCCTATCGCCATACAGAGTCTCGAGGCTGAGGATCGCGGCGAATTCAACGCGACTTACGTCTGTCCTGATCCCGACGCAGTCAACCGTGGTTTCACCACTTGGGACCAGTTCTTCACTCGCGAGTTTCAACCCCAAGCTCGCCCCGTGATAAACCCCCTTGTTTTCCCTGTGGACAAAACTCTCATTTACAGCGCCTGCGAGTCCACCGTGTATCGCATTCAGACCGGTGTCAAAGATCACGACCAGTTCTGGCTCAAGGGCCAGCCTTACTCCGTCTACGACATGCTCTATCGTGACGAAGACACTGCCCAGTCCTTTGTCGGTGGAACCGTCTACCAAGCATTCCTCAGCCCACAGGACTACCACCGCTGGCGTTGTCCCATTTACGGTACCATCACCCGTGCAGATGTTGTTCCAGGAACCTACTACGCCGTCCTCCCCGACGCTGGAGCTGAGGAGGGTGATCCTGACCTCAAGCCCGGTGACCCCCACGGAGCCCTCATTCGCTCTCAAGCATGGCTCACCCACTCTTCCGCTCGTGCTATCATCTACATCCAAGCCGATGATCCAATCATTGGACTCGTCGCCTTCATTGGTGTTGGAATGGCTGAGGTGTCGACTTGCACGGTTTCCGTTCAGGTCGGGCAGAAGGTCTCGCCTGGTGACGAGCTCGGGATGTTCCACTTTGGTGGTTCGTCCCATGCTCTCATCTTTGGTCCCCAGACCAAGGTCAATTTCGCGGATACTGTCGCAGTTGACCAGCACATCAAGGTCAGCTCGATCATAGCTCAGGCCAGCACGGCGTAAGGAGAGTAAGTGGTTTGATACCTGTAAAGGTAGTACATCAAATTTCCTGTGGTCAGCCTGTATGTAGTAGTACCACCGATTGCCAATGTACGACCGTATGCCATTCCGCCGAAAGCTGACAGGCGAGAATTAAGAACCGTTTCCGTAGTAGAATTTCTAGATCATCTGAGAGAAAGCTATAAGTACAGGCATTGGCATGCACAACAAATAACAGATATACCAGTTAATGAAGAATGGCGAGGGTAAAGCCTCCTTCCAGCTCAGTCGTAGATCGTTACTAACACCAATTGTCGACAACCTGAGAAAGTCCACGGGTCCCGGCGCCGAAGAAACGCGTGTCCGCTTCGAATCACCAGGCTCCAGGCTCATCATGTTGAGGTTTGTGTAATCATGCCATCGGACAATGGATGCTCGCCGTATTACGGGAGCGAGAACGAAATATCTCGCCCAAAATTGACACGAGTACCCTTTAGAAGAGAGGCTGCGTCAATCCGTGCCAATCATCTCTCGCTGAGGGAGTGCAGCCAGGAAACATTCTCTAACACGAGTGTACTTATAAGGAAGAAACAAAACTTCGAAAAATAATATCCTTATCGTTTTTTGGCCGTTGTACGTGACTTTCACGTGGGCGTGTCTGAGTCTGTTGCATGACTCAGTCTACAACCACCACTATCTCTCTGCTTGCGTATCTATGTCTGCTTTGAAAAGAACTCTACGTCAACCAGCGAGACTTTTTGAACACCCTAGCCTATGCAATGCGTCAGTAACACTTGTAAAGGTGGAGGAAGAGTTGAGCAGCGTCCAGGAATTTGAAGCTCCTCGACGGTCGAAACGCGTCAAACTTGAAGAAATTGTACATGACATTGAAGATAATGCCAATGTATCCAATCCCAGGCGTCCAAAAGCGAAAAGGACGCCCTCATCGTCGCCGAAGAAACCGAAACCGATACCACAATCATTGGCGACGCCCCATCCAGTACCGGAAAGATGGAGGGAAGTTTACGATTCGATAAAGGCCATGCGCGCCAACATTGTGGCTCCGGTAGATAGCATGGGGAGCGATAGCGCACAGCTGAAGGAAAAGGAGCCTCGGGTGAGACGCCTTCTAATATTGTGCCAGTACGCGTGCTGAGTAATAGCTAGAATAAACGTTTTGCTACTCTTGTGTTTCTCATGCTTTCATCGCAAACAAAGGATGAAGTTACTGATGCTGCAGTCAAGCAACTGCGTGCTGCACTGGGCGGTAGTATCTCTGTGCAAGGTATCATCGACGCGGAAGAAAACGGCATTGCGGAAGCTATCGCCAAGGTCGGATTTTGGAGGCGGAAAACACAGCGCGTCTTTTCTTGATCCCACGTATCCATACCTATTCATGTTGCTACTCAGATACGTCAAACAAACAGCAATACGGCTTCGAGACGAGTTTGATTCAGACGTTCCGAAAACTGTGGATGAACTATGCTCTTTACCGGGGGTCGGTCCCAAGATGGCCTTTCTGGCGCTTCAAATAGCGTGGAATCTGTATTTCTTTGTCTTTTGTTCCCGAGCGACAGAAACTAATTCCTGTTCAGTAATCATGGTATCGGCGTTGATGGACATATCCATCGAATAACGAACCGTCTAGGGTGGCATAAACGTCCGACAAAAAATCCAGAGGAGACGCGGTTAGCATGATTTGTCTAGCTCATTCTCCGCCATATAAATAACAGGTCATCTCTAGGCTAAATCTCCAATCCTGGCTTCCGACAGAGCTGCACCCAGAGATCAATCATCTACTCGTCGGCTTTGGGCAGGTAAGCATACGATTTTCTTCCCAGATAAACGCTAAAGCTGCTTCAAGATGATTTGCCTCCCTGTCCGCCCCAAATGTGGAGAATGTGTGCTTAGTTTGGCGGGGTCTTGTCCCAGTGCGCAAATGCCCAAGGCTGAAAAGTCTAAGAAACCGGCTAAACCTATCATTGAAGTGTCATTGGAAGGAGCATGAAGGTCTACCAAACAGTCCACCCTTCCCTGACAGTTCATTTACGCAATTCTCCGCAATTTGCTACAGCGACATTCTATGTCTCTTACACGTCGTCGTTCATACACCGAGCGATCTGGTGCTCATGTCACAATTGAATTGTCTTTCATGGAACAACCGGGATCCATGGCCTCATGTGTTTCGCACAGGAATATACGTGGATTCCTATGGAATTAGAGTACAGTGTAGGACGGACTCTGAGCTTTTTTTACACGGTCACCCGTGACTGTTTTGAGGTGGGTTGGCTGACGAGGGACCTAGAAGACGCTAGATGTGATCACTGGGAAGACCGAGGTCTTCTTGCTGGGATATTTCTCTACTAGTTCTGCGTCTGATACGCAACCATATATAATGGTGTGGACAATGGTGATGGCAGTGATGCCCACCCATAAAAGAGAGCTGTCTCGTTCCAGCCTTTGTGAGAGTCGGTCCGAGTCTCGACTCTTAAAACTGATCTATCTAGAGATTCACCTCGCTCACCTTAGGTTTTACTTGCATTGATCGAATTGAGAATCTACTAATCTTCATCTAGCCATTCATGATCATCCGAGGATTAGAGTCTTAAGGGGATTTTCCTTCCGTCAAGATCTAGAGGTGAATTCGGATGCTTCATCTGGTCTCACGAGTCGATCGATCGATCGATCCACGCCATTAAAGTTCAAGGAAAACGAGCAATTGGCTACAACTTACTGTCCTGATCTGCGCTTATCCCCTGCTCAACTTTATATCGGTGAAATCGGTTAATATGGCTATAAGAAAAGTAGTTAGCTTAGATTCAAGTTAACTCGCTAGGGACCCATTTCTTTTGTAGTAATCATGGAGAGATGATTTTCTGATTACCTTGATATTACTAGGCTCAAAGCGAATGCTTATCCCAATGGTCAACTGTTCAATTTTCTTTTTCCATCTATTCGGACAACGCCGTACTGATACTTATTCCCTAATATCGTAATAGCTTGCACTGGAAGCAATTATCTTTCGTCGTATGACAACAGGAGAAATCAGAGAAAGCATGGATATTTTACACTATCACGTTACAATATTAATGGTATACAAAATATAAACGGGTATCAAAGTTAGATCAGCTATAAACCTTCACCCAAGCCAAGTCGAAGTAAGCATCGGCGAAAGCACCAGGGTTGTTGTTGACAAAGTCTTATAATGTAAGATTAGTTTCATCGCTGCTATCATTTATGCTGTCGACTCACCAATACAGGAGGAGGGACAACCAGAGTTTGCGTAGGCGCTTCCGGCCCAATCTCCACCTAGAAAGCTGTGAGACAAAAGGGGTGAAAACCAAAGAAAGGGGTATCCACAGAAAGTCACTGAAATAATGGCCGAGTTAGCAGGCGGCAGAGGCGTCACAAGACAACACGTACAATTGATGATAATGTTTTGAGGGCTGAAATGGCTCGTTAATGAGCACGAGGTGTTCGGAAAATATGCAGCAGGAGTCCCCTATGGCGCCTTGAGACAATAGGATTCCCGAATGAGAGAAATACGAACCCAGTTATCGGTAATGACAACTCTACCACCAGTACGAACCCCAGTCGGAACGTTGGGATCATTCCTGGCCCAGAACCATATCTTGATGAACGAGTCGGTCCACTCCAAAGCATACCTAAGGATCTGTAATTAATCGTACTCTCCGAGAAGTCAGTCAGCGACGAACCAGCCTCCGCCGTTATTATTGAAACCCACTCCATAGCTGACCGAGTTCTGTAACTGGACGCCACAGCCTGCATTAGTGTTAACGTTTACGTCGCAATCATTTTGCAGAGAAACTCTGGAGATGGATTCAATGGGAATTGAGGTTTAACTAGAAGCGAGCACACATACCCAGACTGAGCGCGGACACCGTCAGGCATTGTACATCCTTGGATATTTCATATAAGAAACCAGTCAGGCAACGGAATACAAAATGAACGTACCAGATGAGGTGTGCAAAGTCGCTTGATTACTTGCTTGGTTGTTAACACCCTCAATAATGTCTATTTCTCCCTGAATTATTTTAGTTAGCACGTGAGTTTTATAGGGAGTCAGCAAAATCTCACCCCGTTGGGCCAGCCTGGCCCCACAGTCCATACCGCAGGCCAAGTGCTGAAAGAAACGTTGAATTAGCATGGATTATTCTCTGTCTCGTATTACGAACCCGCATCCTTGTGGCATATGCCGTATATTGAATCTGGAACAAACAAATCAACGTCAAACCCTTCATGTCTTCATATTACTTACACCATAGCGGTGTTGCTGTCATACTGCTTGTTTGACTGCAGACGAACAGAGTTGCGTCCCAGTCCGTTCGGGTCTAGGACGGTAGTATCATCAGCGCGCAGGATGAAGGTGTTATCAGACGCGTAGGTTAGATTCTGAGATTGAGATGTTGCAACGTCGACATAGTTTCTGCAACAAATAGTCCGTTAGAATGAACAGAGGCCTGGTTTATCGACAAAGTCACGTACACACGCCCATGGGTGGGGTCAGAAATTGCTTGATGCTGAAACCCAGAGTAGAACTGGGCGCCAATGAAGCTATCGCTCTGTTGGTACACTGCACCGAACACCGGGGAAGCGAGAGAGGCGACGATAGCGACAGAAGTGGTGAATAACATGATAAGAGTGGTAAAATGAGGTTCGAAGTAAAGCAATAGCCCTCAGTCGGGTTTTATGCAGTCGATCAGTGCTCCATCGTCTCCTTTTTCTATCAGACGCTCCAACAGGCAATGCTACAACACCAGAAACCAAGGATAGCATAGAACAGCATCTCCAGACCCACAGACAGGACAGATTATGTCTCTACTAGAATGGCAAAGCGACTCCTTGGTAAGAAACTGAGCAACAAGGCACCAGACACGAAGACATAATGGTAGACAGCGCCAGAAGGAAGAATCCATTCGTCGGTGAAATTCCGAAGGATAGATACGTGTCAGACAGTTTCAGCGTGAGCTTCCTACATTTTGGAAACGGAAATATCGCGATGTGACGACTCGGAGTGTCGCAATGGAGGTGGAACGTATTGCGGACTAGAAATTTGGGCCCCAAGAGCTCCAACTCGTATATTTTGCCTGAGACCGACGTACATGCACAAGTCAGTGATTCAGAACCCCGGTGTAGTTTCGCGTTGAATGAATCGCACTCGACAACGCTACTGACTCGGAGAGGAACACGGAGGAGAGAACGGAACATTCCGATATTTGGCCTTGTTGTGCTCGCCGGCATTAGCCTCCGTCCCCATGCTTAAATGTTTGGGGTAAAATATCGCGTCGCGTCCTCCAGTCAAATGGCCGTCCCAGAGTAAAAAAGTGGCCTGATTATAAGAGGTATACACAGCAAAGAACCGGTCATCAAAAGCCTATCGACCCTGTACCGACCACCCTGCAAAGAATTTTTCACTCGCGTTCAAAAGTAAGCACCGGAATCGTCGTCGAGACGCTCGAAGCGCCACAGCTGTGTAGGCTCGAATTCGCCATCAACAGCGCCGGCACCGAGCTTCACCTGAAAGGAATGGTGAGAGTTATTCGGGGCATTGGTGGCGTGCACGTACGTTAACTTCGGGATGCTGTCGTGTGGGTGGCTGCGTAATGTTCCAATAGAGTCCATCGTCACCGGGGGCCTTTACCTGTCATAGAAATGAATACCCGGAAAAGATGGCGGAGAGTCGGAGACGAACCGTGTAGAGCCCATCGCCCAGAGGGTCCACGATGAAAGCAATAGGATTACCCCCGTTAATGATCATGATGTCCTGTGGAAGGCGTGAGTACATACACGGAATGCTCCCTGAGTATCACTCACATTCTCGGCGCCAACTTGCCCCAACGTCAGACCCATACTCCTGATCAAGAACCCTCCCTTTTCTTGCTCGGTGAGCTCCCACTGATCAAGAATGATGATGAGTCGCAGCTCGGAAAGCAAGAGAATGGACTTACTTGCTCAAAAACCCCGAGCAGTTCGTAACGGTGTGAGAGTACAATGGGCTTTCCGTGCTGGTGGACTCGGACGGTCGAGTGAGATGCCTCGCTAATGATCCTGTACACGCCGGAAACAAGCTAAAGAGGAAAGACAGTAAGTAAGAGCCTAGAAAATAGCAGATAATTGTCCTGACCTTGGGAGAATGCGTTCTTGAGAGAGACATGGTAATGGTGGTCGGAAGCAAAGAGGTGAAAGACGGATGGGTGCCTTCGTGGTATGTCCAAAAATAGGTCGCGACTTTTGAGCTGGATATCCAACCAGGTGTACCGGCAACTTTTGGGGCCGGAGGATCCTTATTCGAGTATTGACGCCAATATAATTATGTTGAGAACGTGTCAGCTCTGCGATAGGTTTTATATTAAATCTTGGGATGATGATTTTCTCCTGGGGAAAAAAATTTCGGCCGCAATACGTACGTGCATCAATCCAAATGATAAGATGTTGATTTCTCCACTTTTGCTTCGTTGGACCAGTCAAAAAATTGCAAGTCTCGGAACTTATCTACTAGATGCTACAGTTTGGCTAGGGAAAGGATGTGTCCGGATACAGAGAGCATCGGCCCCCACACCACCCGAACCCCCCAAAGTTTATCTTAATTAATTAGTTCGATGCTGATCCTCGTCAGAAGCATGGGCTAGGCAGGCTGTCGGTAATATCGAAGAACGGTCACAAAGCCCTTTTCACAAATTTCAGTGCTTGCTCACCCATCCCGACTCGGCGTTTGTCAGTGGGTTCAGGGCCCATGAGATCGGATTACACTCGTCAGCCACGACATCAACGTATGCGTGACATACGGCCGAGAGGTTGGATGACTGGACAGTATTTGAACCTGACAGTTGTCAAACGAAGTTAAGGTCCGGGACCTCAAATTGAAGCGTGGATCTTCTTCGGATGGGATCTGGAGTGAGGAAATGCGCCAAGTATTTAAATGTCTCCATGCCATCGCAATTACTTGCGTCCTGGTGGGAAGACAGCATACTGGAATAACAAAATTTACACGTATACGTAGCAAAGATATCCGCCTTTCGTATACAAAACATCCCCAACCTACAAAATCAAAGTCAAGAAGTGACCATGGAATACTACAAGTCAACAACGCACCGTCACGTTTGGTAAAATGCCGTACACGGACAGAACCGTACTCTCGCTAGTTTCCTGAACAGCCGCGAGTCTGATCGAGCCAATCCACTCCAAAAACATAGAAACTTACCACATAGCCAGTGGCTGGTTCACCTTGCGTTTCGTACCCCGCATTTGCAAGATCATGTATCCTCGATTGGTCCTCTCCTTGCCATTTCCACCAAACCTACAAGAGCAGACATGAGCATATACCCAAGATTCACTAATGAAGATAGCGCACGTAGTCCAGATAAGCATGATGCAGCCAGAAAATCGGATCATTTGGCGACGTCATAATGTTGAGCATCTACGATTCAACAGTCAGCAGTCACACACAGAGAAAGGAGGACGAGACTCACATCGCCTCCAACACCAGCATGACCACCGTCATGCAATGTATTAAACAAATTCTTCTGAAAATCAGCAAAAGCAGTCTCATTGTTCACACCGTCCACATAAGACTGCCCAGCATACAACGAGCTATCCGCATCCAGTCTGCGAGTCAGGACGTGCTCCGTGTTTTTAGCCCCAGGCCCAAGGTGAGCGGTGATGTTGGCGAAAGGACCACTTTGGACTTGATATTCAGAATGCGCAGCGCCTTCACCCCCAAAGTCAAGAACGGTGCTGGAGTTTTGGAACGATCCGGCGTCTGGGACTTCGTTCCAGTATGGAATCTATTCGAGGGTCGTCATTTTTGTACCGAGCGCGTGAATTTGAGCTTACTAGTCCGGTGTACCCGCATTCTTCCCGGAGCAGCGTCTCGTGGGTATGAAGGTAGTAACGGTGGACCTAGTTCAAGATCATTGAAGATCCTGGCTTTCTTTTCCTTAAAAAATTGCTTACGGCGAGGAATCTGTATGGGAAGTGAATTCACTTGATTCGACGAAGGTTATGCCAGGCGACCTACTGTCCAGTCATGTGCCAAAGATCCTCTTCTGCATAGATGTCGCTCTGCGAGGAGTGCGCGCCGACCTGTTGTTCCAGGCTTAACCGTAATCACAATAACGGACTTGGTTCACTTACAAGATCTTCATACCTGGAAATAACGCCAGGGATGCTTGTTTGAGCGGGGGCTTTGAAGAGGCATAATTCAGCGTCAAAGTATGCCGCTTTTTCTTGACCAGTGAACGTGTTCCTACGAAAAACATCCGTTCGAAAGGCAGAAATCAAGACGGGCTAGCTGCATACCAATTAACTCTAGTAGCCGGGGAGGTGCAGTTTGCTGAGGCATCGGGTGCTGATTGTACACAGACAATAAAGTCTTGTGTAGCGAGGTAGACGAAGACCAAGAGTAAGAAATAGCCGCCCATGATAGGCAGAGGGCACAAGCAAAAGTTGAACGAGTGAGAGTGAAAAGGAAGGTGATATGTCTCGAAAAAAGGGAAGACAGCCTGTCAGACCCAGGAAGCACCTCTGCTATATAGCTAGTGTGACACCGTGAATGGTTCTTTTCATCAGCTAGCTTCGAAGCTCGTGTTAAAACGCTGATGCAGGCGCCTGCATGGTCGGATTCATGGTTACTGCGTCTGCTCAGTTGCTCAGTGAACGCTTAATATAAGCAAGCGTCCAGGTCACGGGCCACCATGCGAGTCGCAAGTCTTACCTGCAACTGAATCATTAATCATTCCATCTTCAGGCACGACTGAAGGGAAAACATACGTGAGTTTTCACTTATGTTCTGCGCGGTAGAGAAAGTAGAAATTCTCTCGAATGCTCAGCGTCGCATTTGTCAGCTACAGGACATGGTCGTCGTGGTATGGATAATAATTCAAGTTGCGTCGGAGCGACATACCGGAACTCGGACCGAGTATGTCACACTAATGTCACTTCCGTGACAATAATTTCTTTCTTCTCATTTTCACAAAGAAAATCCGTGTTAACGGTATCAAACACTTCAGAGCCTTTACAGGCTGTAAATTCACTCAAAATGGCTTCCTCGTCGTCCTCAGGGCCCTCTGTCCCAGTAGTATTCACTACACAGACGCCATACCCTCTACCAACCCAAAAATTCATGATCCCAGCAACATGGAAGCGGTTCCAACTTTCCCAGCTAATAAACAAGGCCCTGTCTTTGTCGACCCCAGTACCGTTTGACTTTTTGGTGAAAAAGGAAGTCCTTGCTAGTAGTCTGGGGGAGTGGTGTGCTGAGAATGGTGTTGCGGAGGTTGGTCCTTTTTTCGTAAATTATGGTTTCAGTGATCCTGATGAACATGCAGGAAGAAACGCTGGAAATTGAATACATTGAATCTGTGCTTCCTCCACAAAAGATGTCTGACCAGCCTCATGAAGACTGGGTTTCGTCAGTTTCTTGTGAACTTCAAGGGTGTGTGAGTGTTCTTTTGGTGCCTTTTTCCGTGTATTGGTCGGCAAGACTCCCTCCCCCCCCTCCTATCTCGATCTCCAAACACATTTTCAAGTTTTTCTAAAGGCCCTATCAGTGTGGGGCAAACCTTCTGACTATTTTTGAATAGGTACTTCCTAACCGGCTCTTATGACGGTGTAGTTCGCGCATTTGACTACTCTCAGAAGTTGGTTACGGCCTGTTCTATCCATTCTGCACCTATATCTTCTATATGCGTGGTTCCTGCAAACGGGGATGACGATTCACACCTTGTAGCAAGCGCTTCACACGACTTGACTGCTCAATTGACGCGTATTACACTGGGTGCTGAGGAATCGCATTCAGAATCGCTCGCAACGCTGCATCTACATACGTTGCCTCTGGCCTCAATCGCGTCGAACGCCACTGGATCGCACCTACTGACCGCTTCTTGGGACGGTCTCGTCGGTCTTTGGGATACCAAAATACCCACCAGCGACGAAGTCCCAGAGGAAACTGTCGACCACGAACGAAAAAAGAGACGAAAACTCGATACATCGGCCAAACCAAAACGCAAAGCACCTCGCGCGGTACTGAAATCGCACACTTTGCGAGTATCCCGAGCTCTGTTCAACGACACTGACAGCAAAACCGCATACAGCTGTGGATTCGATTCCACAGTGCGGACATGGGACATCGAAAACGAAATCTGCACCCAGACCATCGTAAGTGATGTGTTCCTTTTCCATGACCTCTGTAGTGATCCCCACTGATAGACTGCTTCGGAAAAACCATTCTTGGATATGATCATCACGTCGGATGGCAACACGGCTCTGGCGGCGTCAACTGATCGTACCGTTTCACTGTACGATTTGCGTGCCGGCGTCGTATCCGGCACCGGGTCGCTTATGCATCCCGCAACGCCATCATGCGTGGCCAAGGCATCGTCGTCGCTCCACCAGATCGTCAGCGGTGCCTATGACGGCGTTGTCCGGCTGTGGGATCTACGGAGCACCAAGGGTGCGTTGTCGAGCTTCAAGGCCTGGGAGGGGAAGAAAAAGGTGCTCGCCGTCGACTGGAAGCGAGGCCTCGTTGGTGTCGGCGGTGAGGGCGGATTAGAGGTATGGAAAGCGGGAGAAGATGGCAGTAAGTCAGGATAGATCGGCTAAAATTGTATTGGCTGCGGTATTTGACATAATATTTTGCGGCAATATGTACTCTCTTTCTTGACATAGGGTATGATAGACATGTGTGCAATATTTTCGTAGGATGTGCATGTAACGTTGGCATCGCCGGTAAGACCAGTGCGAGGAAGGAAGCGAGGATGAGATCAATGCGGCACGTGCACTCACCGCCACGTACACCGTGACTTTTGTACACGTCTCTTTCGTTCCTTCGCTTTTCGTTTCTTCATTTTTCTACCATGTCCTCCAGGATCAACATCGCCCGCCCACAGTCGGGCTCATACAGCGTCGACCCCCATGGGCTCTCGAATTCCCGTCCGTCGTCGGGCTACCGAGCAGCCAACCCAGAAGATCCTCTGGAGAAGCTACGAACGATTAGCAAGACCATCGAGGACAACATCGAGATCTACACCCAACCATTGAAACCCCATTTGCCGGCAATTGGGCGTTTTCTCATCGTGGTGACCTTCTTGGAGGACGCACTCAGAATCGTGACCCAGTGGGGGGACCAGATTTGGTACTTGCAGCAGTACGTGCTCTGACCTCGCTGCCCGCCGTTCCCAAATTTACCTACGGTGAATAGCCACAGAAAGTTTCCTTGGGGCATTTCACATTTCTTCCTTATTCTCAACGTTATTGTGAGTTTGCTGTTTACTGTGCAAATAGCGGTATTCACCCGTTCACAGACAATGCTGTCTGCGTCTTCTGCGGTTATTCTCAAGCGATACACGGAATATGCGGTTGCCGGTCTCTTGGGTGTCGTCATTATCCAGGGCTTCGGTTACGGACTCATATTCGACATGACCTTCTTCCTGCGCAACCTCAGCGTCATCGGTGGCCTCTTTATGGTTTTCAGCGACTCAATGGTTACACGAAAGAAACTATTTGCCGGTATCCCTACTATCAGCGAAACTGACCGCAAAAAATAGTACGTCAAGTTGTCTTGGATCTTTGGATTAGCCTAATACTCGCCTAGCTTCCTTCTCGCCGGTCGCGTTCTTCTCATTTTCCTATTCCTCGGTTTCATTATCCAGGGGAAATGGAGCATTGCGCGTGTCTTTGTGTCAATAGTCGGTCTCGTTGCGTGTATCATGGTGGCCGTTGGTTTCAAAGCCAAGTGGTCTGCCGCGTTCCTCGTTATCGTTCTAAGTTCGTTCAACGTCTTTGCGAACAACTGGTGGAGCGTTCCCTCTGCACACCCACAACGGGATTTCCTCAAGTGGGTCTTTTCTTGGCATCCTTATGTACATCTTCTGATGACTTTATAGATATGATTTCTTTCAGACACTTTGTACGTTTCGAGATTTCACTTCATTCTTCTGCTGACTCCAATTATAGCCATCGTTGGTGGTCTTATACTCTTGGTGAACATGGGACCTGGTAAGCGTCAAAATCTGCATTCTCACATACGTACGTATCTTACTTCTGCATTCTAGGTGGTCTTTCTGTGGACGAGAAAAAGAAGACCTACTAGGACAACGGTGGATGGGGCGGTCAGTACGTTGGACAGTCCTACGCTTTGTATGTAATTGGCCTTCCCCAAAAAACTACAGCTTCAGCTTTCAAATTAAATCGAAGGCTTGTAACATAATATTCCAATAAGATCACATTCTACGGAATATGTTTTTACTTCCACTCCGTACGCCCTGTCTGCGCTGGGTTCGGCCTTTACGATCACGTTCTGCTACCTCGGCCATGGGTTCGCCGCCCCTTTCAAGGCCGGCCCCGAAGGTCTCAACACCTTTGCGCTTGTGCTGGGACTTGGTATCAGTGTTTTGGCTGGAGTTCGAGGGCACCCAGCTAAGTTCCACCTCGCCATTGTCTGCATTCGACCGAGGTGCGGCCTTAGACGGACCGTTGCGGCGCTGACCAAAGGTGGCGTCCTTGTTCATCCCGCGAGAGCCATTTTGCACACGCATCGGTACCATACTGACATTTGCCACCCGATTTTGCTGCCGCGTTCGGTCATACGCTTCCTTTGCACGAACATTCTGTTGCCCAGGACGCGCTCGCCGGTCGAATTTGGTAAGCTCTGAGATAAAATTTTGAGTGCGTGAAATAAGGATGCAAAGTGAAAAATTTACCACCGGCGTCACTGCTATCACTTCCACTCTCGCTTCCGTCGTCATTGTCAGATTCGCTATTGCCGAGACCATCGGATGAAATTTTATCGCTCTCATCTTCCTCATCTTCAACCGCCGTTTTACCCTTGGATTGCGCCACCGACGACGGGTTGAGCAATGCATACTCACGGCTTGTCTCGTCAATTGCAAATGCCGCATCTTCAAACACTTGAGAGAAACGTGGGTCACTCAGCAAAGTGGGTCTCTTCTGCTGGCTGGTTGGGTCGTCCACGTCCATTGCATTTTCTCCCTTTCTCTCTGCCGTCTTGCGTTTCTTCTTCAAGGCGCGCTCCTCATCCTTCAGTATCTTCTCCGCCAGTGCCTTGTTCACCTTGACGCCAATATCCTTCTTCGTCCGGATACGCGTCTCGGCCATTTTTTCCATCTTTTCACGGACCATCTTCTCTCGGTGCTCAGCGTATGCAAATGGATTGACAATGAGGCGCGCCGTCTCGTAAAGCTTGAGTGAGACAAAGTACCCATGCATGTACGGCTTCAAGGCAGGTGTACCAACAAGGTGGTCCAGGCCCAATCTGAAGACACATCAATGATCATCCATATAGAGAAACACAGACACTAACGTTGATAATTCCTTTCTCTCGACAAACTTGTAATCTTCGTAAACGGAGCGCAGGGTCTGGTCTTCCATCTCTTCGGTGATGTTCTCAAGGAAGCTGGCCCACCGTGGTGCGGGTCCGAGTTGCGGTATGTAATAAGTGCCCATTTGAATACTTTCGTTGGCAGTCATTAGAAGCCCACTCCCGGGAACGTGGTGAACGTGATTGAGGTCAGTGGCAGGTGTGATAGAAACGAAGTTGGTCGAGGGCTAGAAGTATATCATTACCTTACGGTCGAAGTGTGCACGGCGGGTACAACATACCGTATTTCGATCCCAGATTTTGATGACCTTTTTGTCAGCACTGAGGATCATGCCGTCTCCAGCCATACGGCTACCACCCTCGATCCATAGGAGACTTTTCACCGGAAGTCCGTAACCTTGATCCTTCATAGCAAAGGGCCGCGCCGCGCGAATATCATACAAAAGTGAATGTCCCGTCGATGTTCCCATCGCGTAAGTAAGCCCATCATCACGAGATGCCAACGCCGTCACACTAACAACATCTGGTGTCGAAAGCTTGCTTGTCGGTATTCGCAGGACCCCTACGCAAGATCTCGATCGGGGATCCCAGAAATGAACCGAACCGTTGCCGTCTATCCCAAAGCCCCACAGTTGATGCGCAGGGTTGACATCAACAATGTTCACTCCAGCTATTTCTTCGTCAGCCTGCAGGACCAAGGGTGTCATAAATCGTCCTTGATCTAAATTGAGGCGATATATCTCATTACCGGAAGCAGAAAATAGAGCGTCACACGAAGGGAAATGATAGGCAAGTGAGCGTCCAAACCGCGGTATTCGTGTCCGGTAATGGAAGCCGCCTTGCGTGTGTAACTCGATAGTGCGGTCATTTTGTAGGTGTATTGATTTAGTCCAATCGTCGGACAGCATCTATGATAACGTATGATGAGAAAAAGGACCATCCAGACCGCGGAGAAAGAACTCACGTACAACAAAGTCAACATTTTCTGCATCCGTATGCCGTTCAAACTTTTGAGACAGCTGGCTCAAGTCCCATACCCTCATTTGAGGTTTGTACGTTCCGGTGGCTATAGCATGGGTACCATCTCGTGTAGTTTTGATACGGTTACTGGTCTCTGGGAATTCAAAGCCCTGAATGAGCTCAATTGTCCCCTCGAAGTGTTCCCGTATAGCGCGTTTTCCTTTTCCAGCTCGCTTTCGGGTGAGCCAGTCAGGTAAAGAAGATGAGGAGCCTGCGGCGGCACCATTAACGGTGTATACTTTCACGTCTTGTGCGTCTGCAACCATGCTATTTGCTCTTCAGGGCCCGGGATGAATAAGGGCCTTGCCTGAAGATCGTCGTTGGGGAGAAAGAAATTATTGTCACTCAGGTCACAGTGTGACAAAAAAGGTTATCTCTCCCCATTTGGACGATATGGATATAAATGCAATCATTTCTCTTTTTCTCTATGTAAAATTTTGCCTAGCGCCCACACGTCGTGAAAGAACGTGAGAGAGAAAATATTTTCGCGCCCAGTGCGAAATTCAAGGGTTGTGATTCTGTCAGGGATTTCCGGGGTGGTACCAAAACTCATGTTATTCATGCTTTCCCTCCGGACCGGCTGCAAAACTTCACACCATCATTCAGCGTACAATATATTCGTCCCTGGACAACTCATGAAACAGCCCAACGCACGGTGGTGGACCCACCTGGTTTCTCGCTCAGTAATGCAACAGGAGTAATGAGTCCGTTTGATTTTCTTTCGAAGTCTGAGAACGGTGAATTGTCGCAGTTGAGAACTTTTACCAGATGGAAGTTTTAGATATTGAACCCTATGGATGCCTTCGGACAACTGTACTCATGGCTGGCACAGGCTGGGAACAGGCATATTGACACAAGCGCTCAATGATGATCATATCAGCCCACGCGATTCTGGGGTTGCCTCGCAAGAGATTGAAAAGATTCCGTGCCATTCTGGTCTATACTATCACGGCTTCTAGTTTTATATTATCCGCTGTCTCCAGTCCACTCAGGACGAAGGAAATCAGGATGGCCCTGAGAATAGAAATTCTATTCCTATATATGGTAATCTTATCAGATTCCCACGTGTAAAGTAACGCGACCGCGTCGACCCAGGACTGTGTTACTGCACCGCCCACTGAGTACCACCTACCGCCAGATGAGGATTTATTCTCACTGATAGAATCCCTGACGCGGCGACATCAGAGACTTTTTACTTTGCGGGTACACTCTTGCTGGAAGTCCTTCTACTGTTTTCCCTGCATGTATGGCTGCGCTGGTATTTTCCTGGTATTTTGTCGACAGTCGGCGATGCTTCATCAAGCCTTTGTGCTGAAAGGATTTCCGTGGCATCCAACACGGCCAGCCAATCTCAAGCTGCGGCGTTTTTGCTCGAATACACTGATAGCAATTGCCTCCCGTTTCTCCGGCCCTTCTCAGCCAGGTCTCCTATCACTGCTCTCCGGCGTAATCCCCAGACCTTCAGGTGTGAAGCGGGGCTATATAATGCCTGCGAATACACGTAATAGATTCAACACCAACTTTCCCAAAGACTAAGTTCTCTTCTCGTTCTATGTAGCTGGCTGTTGAGAGAATGCCTCATTTAGCGTTGCGCGTATTGTTATCAACATCAATCACGGGCGGCTTCGCTTTCAGCCGTACAACTGTTTCTTGAGCCCCGTAGGCTCGTGAGATATCAGGGCAACGACGACATAGAATGCTCCAGAACGGGATAAATCTGCGGGCTGGAACTTGTCCTGAATACTGGGTAGATTACTGGCACCGGGAAGCCTTAGAGACTGACCTGTGTCAGAGTTCGCTAGTTTTACCGTCCTTGATCCAATTCTTCGCTACGATCCACCCTTAACAGTCTCAATATTCCAATTTTGCTCTACAGGTGCCGCCGGGAGGTCTCTCGACAGGCTGAACGCATGTCCCCCTGTTACGTTGGTGCATTCAATCTAAATTCTAATTGAGTCCCGGGGGGTAGTCGGGGTAACGACTACGGGTGATCAGTGATCAATTGAACGCTGAATTGCCGATCAGACAAATCAGAATGTCCCGGTCCTGCGTGCTCGATCCCACCCAAAAATTAAAGAACCTCTACCCCTTCTATGGTGCATTTCCTTGAGAGCGGGCCGCGGCCCCGCACAAGGACTTTGAGTCTGTTTATTTCTCCGAGATAATACGACAAGGTTACGACAAGGTAGTGTTTTCTGCGAACGGACATTCAAGAATGGTTCGTATACGCCGACATTCTGACGAGAACCCCGCTCCTTAGCGGTGTGTACCCGTCGGTTAACTTGGGAACGCTCCGTCGTAGAGTCGGCGAAGGTAAGAAGTAGGTAATTTGATCATTCTCAGCGCGTTAGCTGTAGAACTGTTCCCACTTGACAACATTTGACAACGGAATGGACCGGAGAGCCGATAGTAATTTCTACTTTGAGGTTGTCCACGATGCTATGGCCTTTCGGAGACAAGAAATCGCCATATACTGTTCCATGTCGACCGCGATGTGATCCGCTAGCTCGTGACTTGCGTGCTAACTGCGACGGTGAAATCAAATTGTGTTTTTCGATGTACTCAAGAATTCGGCCGTCCTGTCGCGCCTTGCACGGACTCGGAAACAGACGACCTTTTTCAGTGGAATGTTCGCGCTGTCCTGTGTCACAATTTTCTTAAAATTCTCGCAGAATGTTCTCAGTCGCGCTTCTTGGATTTCCGCGCGCGTACAGCGTAAGTCACAGTATCAAGCACGCGAGTACGCACGTCGGTATCACTCTCCTTCTCATCTCCCCGCTGCTTCGAATCCCAGTCATACGTTTTTGCCACAGGTACTTTGGAGTCGCCGGCGTCCGATTGGGGCCTTGTCAAGAGTCTCTTCCATGCCTGACAGCATCCATACTTCTCGGAGGCGAGATTCTCTTGCTCAAGCGGCCCTTACGACCTCAGACACCGTCAGTGTCGCAGGACGGGAGGCTTGCAACATGTTGACGACATGGCTAGTACTATTGGGGAATAGCTATCGGGTACGTGTGGGTGCGCTGAGCGCAGCCGGTCACAATGTTACAGGCATTGTTATCGACGGGTGCAATCCCGAGGGACTACGGCGTCGGCGAGGGCTCCCCTTCAGTACTTGACTATTCTTTCGAACCACACTGTGGATCAGAATCCCGCCTAAGCGCCACCCAATGCATGCTGCCGGCAGGCGAAGCAGCCATGTCGAACTACTGAGGTCATCGACGCGTCATCGAATACGGTCCTCTTAGCTGAGTACGCGTGAAGACGTTCCTGGAAGGGTGTGATCTCAGATACGCAGCCACGTGGTACTCCCTTTTCAGGCACCTTACGTGGCGGTGTCTGGTCATCACGCTGATGACATCATAGTCAGACGTTTTTTCAGCGTTTTTGCAGGCCCGCATCGGTTTCAGCCTGCCAGCTGCCTGCAGGTCGCCTCGGGACAGACAGGCACTGGCAATGGACTTGATGGATTTATCTGACAAGGACGGGAAATTTCTCTAGTGCGTTGCCTCCTTGTTCAGAAACGTGGTTCGTTCAATTGACGCGTTGCCATATTGAATAGCTCGGTGCTAAATGTATCAGAACACACGTCGCCGGCGGAAATACACGACAGATACAGGGAGCTTTCACTTATTTTTCACCCTGACAAGCAACGCAACGATCAACTGCGAGATGTTGCCGCGAAGAACTTCCTCGACATACAAAAAGCTTACGAAGGTTACTGATTTTCTGACATTGATTATCATATTGATTGATGTATTCCCTCAAGTCTTATCGGATCCTTTCCTCAGGTATCTGGGTCTCTAGTCGTTCGAGCCAAGCCACTGATTTGCTTTCAGATATGTTTACGACACTCTTGGTGGGTTTATTCCCCCTTGCACGTGGACTCCAATTGATTTTTATGTGCAAAGGCAACGATGGACTTAAGGTGATCTGGCCGGAGAACTTGCGAAAGCTGCCCTCGCAAGAGGCTAGTGCCTAAAATTTCTATGCTTCATCCCGGTTTGTTTAGATGCTTCGTATAGGTGAAAAAGATGCTCCAACAGCTGAAATGGACGTCAAAACATCAAGACTTAAGGAAGCTGATATCTCCCGAAGCTCGGCTCAATTGCAACATCGATGCATCGTCCTTATTCGAACCGGGATTCTCACATTATCGATGGCCTGAAAGAATGAGACATCGGCTGCAAAGCGTATCTCTTCTGACATGGGGAGTGAAATATAATACAAGGGTAAATTTTATTATACTTCCCGTCGATTTGCTCTTGCTTAATAAAGGCTTGATAGCGAACTTTGTCGGACAAGACAAATCTGCTACTTATGGCCCGCATGAATAGTCGCGGTCGAGAAGCCGGCGGAGATGTTGTTGGTACGATAAGACACCAATTTTCGCCGCGTCTAACTTTCAGCGTAAGTGAAATATTGAATTCCTTGACTTATGTCACTGATTCCTTCACATGGATGACAAAGGCTACGAGTTCCCTGTTTTCATTTCGTACCGTAACATTGGACACGCTCTTTCGAGATGACAAGATTGGCAATATCTCCGTTCGAACGTATCTGCCCCTGCGAATGACAGGAAGAGTGCCACCTGTTACCTTTTCTTTCTCCCGGATTCTCTCGGCCAAACACCGTTGGAAAGGTGATCTCTCCTGCCATTTTGGGCTTCTTCCACAGCTCTCAGTTTTTGTGACCGCGTCGTCACCTTTGGCCCTTACCTCAGAGGCTTCTGACTCCCCATGGGAAGATCAAGATACTCTTTCGACCCCAATTTTGCCCTCTGTATCCGGTCTGAAGTCGATTTTTTCTTTCTGGACCTACGGAGTTTCCTTGAACCCTCGCGAGCCCAAGGTCACCGGTCAATGGGGTATCGCTTTCTCGGAGTTGGCCTTCGAGATCAAAGCCGGGTTGCAATTCGGGCTTGATGGATTATCATGGCTGTTCTCCGGCGGATGGACAGGCGACACGGCGTCGGTGAAAGCCTCCCTATCGTTAGGGTTTTTGGGCGTTGGACTCGACCTAGAGTTCGTTAACTTTGCGCCTGTTCTTCAGACCTTGCCCTGACCCTTCAATAGTCTCTATCATCTAGGTCAACGCCTCCATGTCCCCGTCCTCCTCTCGAGCGAATACGACCCAGACCTCGCTTTCTGGACTATCGTTGTTCCATCATCCGCCTTGGTTCTGGGCTATCATTTTTATCGTGGTTCCTCGTCGCCGAAGGCAACGAATCAGGTGGGGCATTCATTCTGTCATTTATCCAGCGTGGCGACCGTTTTGTTTTTTGATGTTCGGGTAGGCAGATTTCTGAGGCTCGTCAGAAATTAGACGAAGACATCACGATAAAACAAAAGACTCAGAATATTATTTCCATTCTGACGGAGCCTGCCAAAAAACGCATGGCGGCGGAGGCCGCGAAGGATGGTATGTAAGCACCTAGTGACGTAGTACTGTTGCTCGCTCACGTACGGAGTTAGGGCTGGTTATTCTTGAGGCCACATACAGCCCTGCGGAATCCTTCGACTTTGGAAGTGAATATGTGCTCGATGTTACGGTCGCGGTCCAAGCCTTGGTATCTAACTCTCAACTCCACATTCCCGGCCACAGAAGCAAGGTGCGTCCATGTTGATGCAGGCGATAATTCGCCCAAGGGGCTTGTTGACGCAGTTGGTTCTTCAGGCTGCGCTCCAAGGATTCTATGACCTTGCCCCGTCCGTCGTTAAAGCGCTGCGCATACGGTACACATTCCAGGGTAGGGTTCATTATGCGGAATTTCTGGATGATCTACCCGTCGTGCTGCCTTTGGCAGGTAAATCTTTCTGGTACCTTTAATAACCTTCCTGCGCTCACCGCGCTATTCTTCAGATCATATTGTTGACTAGGGATGCTTCCACTAATGAGTCGGGCGCTAAGTATATATGTTGGTATGTCTGGTTGTACAGCTGTCTGTCACTATGGATTTCTTGCTTTTTTGCCACGGGCACTGCGAGCCTGTACAGTCAGGCCCAAGATCCAGGTGTCCAGAGGCCACCGCCAGATCTGCAAGGAACTCACGAAACCCAACAGACTGGCGCTGTAGCACTCGGATCCGAAAGCCGACTATTTGCACTATAACGGCGAGATCTTTCGAGTGCACCCGTACCATCTTATCGTTGTGTGAACATAACAGATCCGACAACTAGGATGTTCGTAATGTAAGATCAAATTTCCATCCGTAGATCATGGCATAGGATGTAATATACATCTCCGCCTGCTCTCACCCTCATTCCAGGCCTTTCCCACTCCTAGGCGTATCCTCAAATTCAGGCACGATGGGCGCTTTTTGATATTCCAAAAACTCGGATAACCACTACCTGTTCGTATGAAAAACACACGGCAATTGTTCCAAAAGACATCGCAAGGATTCGTCTCCGATTCGATGATATGGAAGCCGATATCAGAGCACTGAGTAGATGGCCGATCAATCCAATCATAGTGTCCCTAAGGTGTTGTGACATTTCCCCGGCGTCCATCCTTGGGGGGCATGGTAATCAACCCATCTCTTGGGGCTTGTGAGTCCTGAGGTCCGTTGTGCAATTCCAAACCCGGCCATGCCGAAACATGCTGATGGTGGCATTCTATCGATATTCGAAGAAGCCGTCTGGGCTACCCTTCCCGAGGATATGTCCAAACGTACCGTGCATCCTTTCAATCAATATCACGCTACATATAAAGAATTTACATACGAGACTTAGGAAGCAGGACCTTCCTTGTACGTATTTCCAACAAGCCCAGAAAAGCGATGCACTGCAAAGCATTCTCTCAGGCCGGAAACTTGAACATGGATTCTCACCGCTTCACACTTCGTATAGCAAGGTGATAAACATTACACACCTGTGGCGGTTCGACGTATTCCCGTCAGCTTACTTCTCCATGTTAAGCTTTTAAATTTTATCAACGATCCTCGGCCCAGTCGAACTTCCTGTGCTTGAGTATTCTGGAAGGTGTCATCCACGACATAGAACTTCAAGGAAACTATGGTCAGGAGTCGAGCGATTCGCGTAGCGTGTCAGCCGATATTGCACAATAAACAGGATTGCACCCAGAGTACTAAATCTAAGTTTCTCCGGTGTTTCGACACGAATAAATCAAACAGCCATGCATACAATCACAATCCGTGATTCTACGGAGATCTGAGATATACTTCGCCGATCTACCTTTTCCCCATATGTTGCTGAAATGCCTGTAATGCTTCCCGGCATCGCATGTCTTCCTCTTATCACCTTCATGTCACAATTTATTTGGATCGCTACCGTGAGAACATCCCAAGAACGGGTATTCTAGAGTTCTCTAGCGATTGCTTCCCTGAAATTCACCCGATTCAACTCAATTTAAACCTTAAAATAATGACTATCTCGCGGTCATATGCACCCTGTGTATGTTCCCTGGATATTTCATGCTGCAGCATAGTATGTATAAAAGCCACACTTGTGGTATGTGACTAGATTTTGATTTCCTCTCTCAATGGATAGCACCCCCATGCAGCGCCCCACTCTCCAGAATGTTGCGGATCCGGTCTCCCCGTGATGCTCTGGTGGGTATTCCATGGTGTGGCGCTGAATATCCTCCCCCTCATCACGCGTCGACTCGACATCGAGGAGCGGAGAGCGATTACGGCTGGCAACGTGTACGTCTGGGAGGAGCGTGGCGTCAACACGGAGACTGTCGGACTAGGCATGGAACGATGGTATGTCGATTATTTGTTTCGTTGGGAGCAGATAATGACATTATCTCTAGGACGGATGGGATGGGATGGGGACCAAGTCGTACGTGTTAAATCTAGTATTCGCTCTGACTGTGGGCTCACGATGGTGCTGACAGGTGTCCGCGATGTGAATATTGGCCTAATCTCACTGCTTATGCCCTGCTGACGCTTTCCCGCCTCTTAGGAATTCCTGTTCTACCACCAGAAGAACCCGGACGACGATTGCGGACCTATTACTCAGTCGCCACCATGGGCACGATTAACGAGGTGTGACCAGGCTATACTCGTCTCCCATTGGCCTGAACTAATACACTTACAGAAGGAATGGAGAAGCATCCCATTTTCCCGGATATTCTGTATCATCAACATTCAGAACCTTGCCTGAAACAAGAAATCTCATCAAACAAACGTTTATAGCGTTCACGTCAACCTGCCCGCCGATCGACCCAAAGGGATTGCACGGAAGTGGCACCTCAGTGAGTCATTTGTTTTATGCTTCCTTATTTGTTTAGCTCAATACACACAATAGCCGCCTATTTCAGCCAAGATACACTCGAATCTCTTCTGACTGTAGAATCTATTCAGGGAGTCGGAGGCAGGCTACCCGCCTGAAGGATGGTTTCGGAAGCGCCAGGACAACCAAAACGTCCCGTCGCGACAGCTCGAAATCCTTGACGTGCTCTCCACCATCATCCCACAACCAAGTCGCCCATACCCGTCTGGTTCAAACTACCGGAAAGATGCGCCCTCATCATACACGCGCGGCACTCCGCCGTCGGATTCGGATATCAGCGTTGATGCCTCATCGCATACAGGAACTCCATCGCCATCATCGCCTAATTATCCTCACAGGACCATGCTCGTTCCCCTGGAGCGCCTGCAAAACACATCAGGCCCTCGTCGCAACCCAGTAGATGAGCAGACTCTGAGCTTATTTTCAAAAGGGTGTTAGACACCACGGACACAGTTCATCGCTTTTTTGTACGATACAGACAATCCTGGACTTTACAATTTGACTCTAGACATCATTATCATTGTAACATACTACTATCTTCATTCTCGTAGCTTTCGAATTGCTTTTCCAATAAATGTCGTATATCGTACCATGCTTATTCAAAAATGAACTGTACCCGTCTTAGTGAATGGTTCCTCGGCGGAAGCAAAGAGCAGCATCACCTGATAGTATGACGCATAAGGCACGAGCAAGACCACGATCGTCGCGGACTTCAATTTGAGTCGATCGCCTGTACGGATCGGGATCCGAGGAAAAGGGGCATTGTTGGGGAGTTGATCCCGCCGCGCCTTCTTGGAAGTCGACCAGTGGCGTACAACATGGCCGCCCGAGTGCTCGAATCGGTGCAGGACTGGCCTTCGGCTGGGAAGCTTCCCACTGGCAAGTCGCGCTTGAAACAGGTCCACTGTCCAGAGGTATACCCGGTATGGTCCTGCATTCTTCGATTTGGAGTCCTCATGTTGGACGGCAGACATGGTCGTGGGATACGTTTACGCTCATAGGTTTGGCGCGGATCGGTGAGAAACAAGAATGCAGACCACGCCTTTTACGGCTGATTCATACTACTGAGCTAGCGTTGATTTTTTGATTGAGAGCATGAATGATCTTGGGAGCTCCCTCAGCTGCACTCCATAGTCGAATTGCATATAGTTAGCGATTCCCCCAGGGGGCAAGACTTGGCTTCTCAAGGAATGGCGCATCAGTCACCTGGTCCACGAAGGCTAAGCACTCGTACGCGACGCCGAGATTAAGAAACTGGCGATTGATGCAGGGGTGAGGTACTCGATGTTCTCGGGCACACTCTTTATGACCCAGAACTTGTTATGAAATCCAATGGCGGTAAAGCGACAATGTCGTCAGCCGCGTGGTGAGGCAAGTATTCACATTCCTAATTTTAGACATACTATCGGCTAATTGAAATCATGCTAAAGTCTACCGGAGCCAGAACGACCTTTACCCCCACCAAAGTCGATTCCGTCACCGAGTGACACATCGTTTCAGCACATTCCATCGGACAAGTGTCGCGCAAGAAGTAGACCTGAGCAAGGAAATAAGAGCACCCAGCGTCACTTGCCATGGTATGAAGTCCGAGGGAGGGCGAATTTGGAATCGTATCGTATGCTCACAGCTTTCAGAGTCGATGACAGGTCCCAGGAGAACATCTGAGATTCCGACGCTTGACGAACTCGGTCTGTCTGAAGTTACAGCGTCTGTTCACCGCGGAGAAAACGAGGTATTGCGCCGATTGGAGGTATATTGTGAAGATCCAAGAAGAGCGGCGAGGGTTTTGAAACCAAAGACAAGGCTCGCTGAATTCAATCCTCCTGAAACAACCGCCCTCTCTCCGTATCTCAACTGTGGGCGTTTAGGTGTTAATGAGTTCCTATGGCGCATCAGAGAAACGGTTACGAGAGAAAAGAACATCAAGGTCAAGAGGCAAGAAACGAAGCATGGTCCGTGCTTGTCGCGACACATCGAAGCGCTTGTTTGAAATAAAACATCATTCCTCGAGAACCGGAAAATCCAGAAGGTCAGTTGGCATTCAGAGGGATGTCCTGCGCAGTAGATATGCACAGGGATTGACGTTCTACCAAATTCGAAGGCACTGTCTGTCGATAATCATCTTCTCAACGCCACATTATGAGAAATAAGTCTCGCTGTTTCATCTAGATTTATGTCTTCGTTTATTTCGTATATCCTTCTTGTAAGTTGCAGGGTTTAACATTAGTCCCGATACCCAAAAGCAAATATCTTGAAGGACGATCGGACCGGGATGAAGACTCCGAAGATAGATTGCTGGCTTGAGTTTGTTCGTTTCATTTACTAAATTACGGGTGCAGAAAGAGGACGCACAAGGTTTCCTTGGAACGATGCAGTCATGCGACAAGTGGATTGGATCCACTCGCCCGACATACGTGGCAGTTGCATTGTGTGTCCCGTATTTTTTTTTTCGCCGAGGCCCTGCGATAATCTGGATCGTGTCAATGGTGCTTCATTACTCGAGGCCAGTGTTACATTTCATGAGAGTGTGGAGCTGACGCATTTGGCAGCAATCAGGTTTAATTCAGGACTGATTTCCCTCGCAAAAACGGAGCTGATTGATTGGGATCCAGTGGAGTCAACCCTGATAACTGAGCGAAATGACTAGCATGTGTTTGCGTTGAACTAACCTGACGTCCCGCTACGCAGGGTTGTACACCTCGACATTCTATAGCATGCATCGCAAGTTCTAGCCTATTCAACGTGGTAACTTTAGGTGCTAATAGGGATTTTTAGATCGCGTTTACAGTGTTACAGCGACTCAGGCAAGAGCGACAAGAGTGAGCTGTCAAATTCTGCCCGGAGCTGGCGCAGTTCCCCGACAAAGTAAGTCACATTTCAGCGATCACAACTGAACCGCTGACCAATGTCAAGTATATTTATTCCCCCCATCTCGCTCCCCCAGATATTGAAAAGAAGGCAGGCGGGCCGTGCCGTCAGTGAATATGACTACCCTGCCCCAATTTTGGATCCTGAGTAGGCGAAGAAACAGTGGATGATCAGAATCAAGGCTGCATATGCTCAAGGGTTTCATGGAACAAAACCACGAAATCCCAGACGGATCCGCTGCGGATGATATTCTGCGAGGCAGCTACAAGGAAGTGCTCGGGCAGGTGGATTACGCTGACTCTCGCCGTCGGTTCCACGTTGAAGCGGAAACAGGCCGGCAGTGGCGATAAGGCATTGACGCGCAGAAGAACACAAAGAAAGACATAAATATTGATCCTTACTTCACTGCGAAGCCTAGTAGCGCACGCCGGCGGCTGGCTACTGCCTTTTGTAGATGCTTATGTAAGAACTGTGGCGCAGTGACCTGTGACGTCGATTCTCACCGGCCTTGGACCGGACTTCGATGATTTTCCACGGTCCCACTGCCAACAACGATGCCGGAGCCTTCTGTATCAAAGCAAGCGCAGGCACTGTCGGAACCCAAGGCTCGCGGTGCTAATCGCTCGACAAAAGTAGCTGGTAGGTGATATGAATACAGCGTGGCGACGGCGCTGAATTCATATTCTAGGAAAGCTTAAAGTGCTGCCGGAACAACCTGAACCTATCGTTGACGATGGTCCTGTATTGCCAAAGGCGGAGGAGAGCGTTGGCACCGCTGGGGATAGCGACGAAGGTGACATTGAGTCGGATTCGAGCGAACCGGGAGAAGTAGAGGTGCGTCCGTGTCCAGTCGTGCTCACCCACCGTTCCAACGGCGATTACAGGTGTACAACCAGATATCTCTCATTCCAGCCGGTACTGCACGGCGGGATGCCCTACGACTGACCAAGAAGAAGGCTAAATCGCTTCCGCGAGTCACTGCTTACGCGACGGCAAAGTACTTCATTATATGTCTTATTTCAAACATATCTTTTGACGCCCATTTCGTGTAGCTCTTACCGCATGGGAGACCTTATGAAATTTTTAAACGCCCGCAAAGCTGCCTACCACACGGATGCAAAGCTGATTGATGAAGTTATTTATACACCTTACCTGTACCAGCCGGCTCAGTCCACCGATACCCGACAGTCCACAGCTAGGGCTCAGGCGCTTCCGGAAGGTGATCTTCTTGGGATACCCGAGTTGCGGCCAGACGATGAACAGCCCTCAAAACCGAAGAAAAGAAAGTTTGACGCGACATCTGCGGAGGCTGAGATCTTCCTCTTCGAGTATGGGACAGTCGTTATTTGGGGTATGACAGAAGCTCAAGAAAAGCGTTTCTTGTCTTCATTGTAAGCATGAGCACCATCACAGCACATCACCGTTGACTCAACACGTAGGAAACGGTTTGAGATCGAGAAACTAGGTGTGGACGGTGACCTTCATAATATTTCCACATCTAATGTACCCGCTAGCACCGGACGATGTTGAAATGGAGGACCTTAATTATTACTATGCTAACTACAGCAGGCGAGTCCCTCTTTGGTCACAATTCATTAAGTTGTTACATGTTTTGCATCCTGCAGAATCTATAATGATGTGATTACCCTTCGCAAGGGCTCAAGCTATATGTGAGGCAGATCGTTCTTTGACTTCTGAGCGTTTGCGTCCCTGACGCAGTATTGCCACAGGACGAAGCTTTCGCTCTCCCATGCGCTATCACAGAGCGTCAAATGTTCTCTTGTAAGCGTTATCATTCAAAACTCAGCGGCCCTTATAAATATCTTCATTCAGTTTGAAGCGCTGATAAGTAATACTATTGAGGACACAAAGGACATTCCCGAAATCATCAGCGAGACAGGGAAGATTGGAATGCCTCATAAGGGTATGCTTTACTTTTAGGTTTTCGCGGGTGGGTTGCCCGTTGCTTAATTCAGTTTTTACTAGAAATCATGCAGAACATTGGTCAGCTGTTTCTACTGCGCACTAACATCAACTCTGTTGGTTCCGTTTTGGATTCTCCGGTGCGTTCTATTCTGAATCCCCAATTGCCTGGCTTCACCAACTGTTTCAGGAAGTATTCTGGGTACGTACATTCCCTCGGTGCCTGGCACATCCATCTGAACCGGCGCCAGAGCTTTCCCGATCTACAGCCACTGTATGATGCCGCAAGAAGTTATCTTGAGATACCACAGCGTGTTATTTTATTGAATTCCAGGGTCGAGGTGGGTCGTGCCTCCCTCGCTCTCCCACAAACCGTTGATGCTTTCTCCTCCGGTAGGTCCTCCAGGACATGCTCCAGCTGCTTAAAGAGTCCGTATCAAGTCGACATGCTGAACGTCTTGAACAAGTTGTCATCGTTTTAATTGCCATTGAAATTGGTACTTACGTTTGCCCTATTTAAATAAACAGCTTACCTTACCTTATGATTTGTGCAGTACTTGGCATTGTGACGATCCTCGTGGATTTGATCTTGTGATTGGGCCAGGGCTGTAGCTAACTGCCCTACTTGGGTTTCCCCACAGCCGTGCCTCTCGATTTCGCACAGTGGTCACACCCCCAACGAAGCCTTCTATGAGCATATGGCATTACTCCGATTGTCATACTCCGGCAAATTGGATTCGCGGATAATTTGTCAAATTATCATTTTATCCAGATGTTTGTTTCTAAATGTATTTACAAAATGCGGTACAAACTTAGAGTGATATCCTATGAATAATTTACAGCTACAATTCAATCAACGCACCCCTGGGCACAACACTATTACCGAGCACTTCGAGCCGCATCTCGCTCCCTAGGCGGCCTAGTATGCGAGGTAGAACCCGCCGACCTATTTGTTGTCTTTCTGAAGCATAGGAACTCAATACCAGTCGCCCGACGCGCATCTGCCAAAGTCTTCTTTACACGATCCAGATTGGTCTGCAAATTCTCATCCCCGGGACGTCGAGCGTAAGCATGAGATATATTGTTGTACAGCTCTGATAACGCCGCATCTGCAGAGTCTGTCACGTACTTGAGTAACGTTTGGTGCATATACTCAATCTCGAGAGTGGCCTTTGGACGGAATTCAGTCAGAAGTAAGTCGGCATTAACCCAGGAAGCAGAGCGTACTCGTAGCATGCCACCCATTCCGAACCGTTTCACTTGCCGGAAGCATCGTAACGCTTCATCGGCCAGCTCATCCACAAGGTAGTTCATGATCCGTTCCAACAGCGTTTCGGCCGTACTACTGATCTGCGCATGTACGCCAACGAGGTACACCATCGTCTTGTACATGTATTGTCGGATCTCTGTCCATGCAATGAGGCATCACCATCATTCGAAGATACGTGACGAACCTGTGGGTTGAGGCGTCTCATACCAGTCCATACCACTGTCCAAAATGCCGCCGCGGACAAGATTTTTTACCACGGTAGCTTTCGATTGCGCATAACTCTCAAACAGTTTCTTGTCGAGGTCTAGAACAGAGGTCATTAAAGTCTATCAATGTTCTCTGTGTTAACACTCCAGTAAACAGAGTTGCTATTTGATCTCACCAGTCGATCCTCGGTAATACTCATTCCAAACGCGTTTTCGAGTTGCGTAATCATGCTGGGTACAATTGCTGTCGACAGATAATGGAAGTTTGACAATACCAACAGCAAGCGGATGTCCTAATTAATACAATGCCGGTCAGTTAGACGTGCATGTCGAGTCACAAAGTCTTACACTATTCGAAAGGTCCAACAACTCAATAGGATTGACTAGGTCCAATTCGGAGTTGGGGAACTGCCGCTTCACGCTAGTACTAGGCATGTCGTCGGAGACGAGTTGCACCATGCCATTAAGGAACGAATACAACACATCTATAAATGTTCTTGTAATCTTCGTCACAAACGCCGCCGTGATGGGGTTCTGTTTTGTCGGCTTTGTTAGAGACACCGACGACAAGTCAACGCCCCCGGCCAATTTGTATGCAGCTGTGGTGACATGTCGTTGAAACACCTCCATCTGCACAAGGTACAGGGCCGCTGAGGGGTCTGAAGGATTGGCCGTCCACGTCTCCAGGTGATAGAAGAGTTGGGCATCTGTCATGATAATACCGCTCCGTCAGGGAAGGTTCAATTGCAGCGTAAAGGACCTACCCCTCGTCCATGCGTTTACCAGTATGTCTTCAAAACGCCATCGTGCGGTCTCCAGGAAACTTTTCAAGCTCGAGGTTGCTTCGGCAGATATTTCCATTGCATTGACTTCGTTCACTGTGTCTTGAATCTCACCAAGAATCTTCATAAGGTAATGCGCAGTTGATATTGAACTTGAGTTAGTGGGGAGGTGAGGCGGTAGGGCGTTATTTGCTCCCCCCGGAGAAGACATCACCGCCATGTCCGACAGGGTGAAGAATTCAGAAATTAAGGAAATATATAACTTGATGATATCCAAAGCCATGGTCTTGCATTGCGTGGGACTCCGTCTAGTTCCGGTTGGGGTTTGAACCTGAAATGAAACTTTGAATACGTAGACACGGGAGACAGACAAAACCCCACATCACCTTCTTAAATTTACCCTCCGTAAAACCAGACGAGAGCTTCCAAAAATTGGGGAGAGATGCCATCATCATCTCCGATAGATTCTTAGCCAGGTCCATGATAGCTTGCCATACGGGTTCTCCAGCGGACTCTGCTGTGAAATGAATTAGTGTAAGCAACTAAACAGGGAGGCACAATTACATACCGACAATAGCCTCGGGTTGTTTGGCTTCTAGGGCCGCTAAAGACGCCTGCAGCTGTGAAGTAATTACACTCGTTAGCGTTTCAGGACCATCTGGAGCGGTAGCAGTTTTTTCCAATGCAGCTGGCCACCCGGTATCCATCAGCGAACGGGCATCTCTGCTGCTGCGAGGCAGACGCACTTTTGACCGCAACAAGGGATACGCTATACGTCTTGTTCATCTGGGACATGATATACTTGTGCTGACTATCGAAATACGTCCAGGCGGGATCCTCATTTGTTGGAAGATCTAGGAGTAATCTGGGGTATTGACGTTATTCAAATGGGGAGGAAATTGAAATTAGGAAGGACTTACTCGATCGTCTTTTCATGCTCTTCAGTGCTTCGGCTCGGGTCCTGTAGTTGTAATAGTAGGACCTGCCTCATTTCCCCCATGGCCCTCTCTACGCTAGCCCAAACCTTGTCGAGAATCCGCTTCTGCTGTTGCTCCGCCAGTGCCGATGTCTGCCCATCCTTCGGAGCGCCAATGGGAAGAAGTTGGCCAGGACGAGTCTCAAGGAGAGTTTTACCTTTCTTGTAGTCTCGGATTGCGACTTCGTAACGTCCCTGGGTATTCGTTATAGTCAGGAACGATAAATAGGACAATAGGCATAGAGTCCTGCTTACCGCCTCAGTTGACTCGATTATAAAACTGGGGAGGTTGAAGAAGAATTTGGATCGCTCAAAAACGCCCAGTGTTGTCCGGAGCTTGTGAGCTTTGGACGCGTTTTCGAGTACGGGGAGGAAAACCTGATTAGCCTTGACCGCAGCCTCTATATATTTGCATGTCAGTGATTACAGTATCATGGCGAGATCGGATATTGCTGACGCTTTAGCTGATCCCGAAGCGGCTTCGAGGCATACTCCGTAGACTCGGCCAATAGGCCTTCCTTCATTTCAGCATACAAAGCTGTGTGTTCGGATTAATGACAAATTCTCCGTCGCGGAATGGGCATACCGTCGGTCGAAGCTTTCACTGCCACAAATCGGTCGAAGTTATCCTCTACAAGAACGCGGACTGCCTCGGAGCGAGCGTCGATGGATGCTTGAAGATGAGATATTCCAGAGGCGAGGTCTTGGTATGTCGCGTTGGGGTGTACGACCGAGAGGAATGCCTTGGGGTCGAAGGATTTGGAACTAATTAGAACAGATGCCTCTGTGAATAGTAATAAGTGATGTGTTCGGCCGCTAGTTACCGCGATGTCCTCACTGGATTCCATGTCCATGTCCTGCACGCTGCAAAAGACGGTGAACGCCTAGTCTGGGCTAAATAGCCAGTCGACGTACTCAACAGTTGATCCAATTCCAAGCGGATCTCCTTCGCCATCATTGCTTCCAGTAAGCGCTCCAGCCACAGAGTCACCCAAATCGTGGTCGACTTCTTCCCATTGCCTGTCGATTCAAATGCGGTCAGGCAGGGAAATAACAACGCGTTCTAGTCATACGTGGGATTCAGGGTCGAGATCTTGTACGCCTTTAGAAGTGATGCTTCGTCGATATTGAAGTTTAGCTTGGGCATAGCCAAGACGCGTACGATGTCGCTCTGGCGACGGCGACGACGATGCTGCGAATGACGTGAAAGCGGTGGATCCAAATTGGGTGTGTAACGCGTGACACGATAGGGCCCGGCCGGGCCGAGTTTCTGAGCACCGTCCCGAGTTATGTCCCGAGTTGCAATCTTCGCATATTGTGCGAATTTGTGTGATGTTATTTTTCTTCTTTGTGGGGGACCACGGCATGCCATTGAATTATACAAGTTCGTTCTACTTAAGTCATGAATTTCTGGAAACACAACCGAAACTTTTTAGATTCTCATATGATCCTCATTCAAAGTCCCTGAGTTGCTCAGATAATAATAACTGAAATACACGCCTTCAACCTTCACAAATATCGTCGCAAGGAGAACAAACCATCTTCCCTAACAGTCATGTATCAGTTGCGGAACAAAGCGTTAGATTGGAAACGCACTCTTCACAAGCTTACAGCCCGCACGTCCTTCATTTCGGACATGCATTCAAACCGCATGAAATCGGGAAGATAGTCTTCTATAATCCCATAAGCTGATCACTGATCATCGAAGAATTATTCTTCTCCCATGTCTGAATATTAGCAGTCGATGCATATCCAAGTCCGAGTCCGAGCATTGTGAAAAGCAACGGATGTCTGATAAGGATATAATCCAGCTCTTGCCAATCCGATCGATATTTGGGGAACAGCCTCCCAGTAACGAGGAGGCTGATGAGAGCCCCAATATATATATCCTCCACGCCGGATGGAAGCGTCGAAGAACGGGTGTCCAGACGGAGGGCGTCGTTGCGCAGTGTCAGTCGGACAACATGTGTTATAAAAGCGAAGGCGTATAGTAACATTACGGATGCGTCCCAGCTATCTCAAGTTGATGGGATTCCCAGCAGCTATGGGTACATGTCAGAAAACGCAGAAGGAACCAGAGACCCGACGTACGGCTTTCCACTTTGTAAGGCGCAATGTTCAACTCTCCAAAGAAGAGGTGACAAAATATACTGCATTGGTTGCCAAGATGTTCGGAACACGGAGACATTTTAAAGATACTGTAGACTGCGGGAAGATACTTGTAACATGGTGATGATGTCAAGCTGATCGAGGCTGGAGAATGAGGAAAACAGATGAGTGAAGCCTCCAAACTTCGTAAAGTTAAAATAAGATATCGAATATTGGATATTGAAGGGGGCGAACGAAGGAGTCAACTTTACGCTTGCTTGCCTCGCGAATGTCAGATATTGACCCGTTGAAACCTGGTGAAGAGCCGCAGAAGGGAGAAGAGCATGCATTAGTAGTCATCAGTTTGCTTCTCTAGAGCGCACTGGCTGGCGTAAGTAATCCAAGATCAGGTAGCGACTCGATAAAGTCATATGCTTGAAGCTACCATAGTGTCGCGAAACTTGAGACAACTGTCAATGATACTGACGGATCTTTACGGTCGGAAAGAGGAGTCTGTGACTCGGAGGAAGAAAGAAGGAATGCATTAATGGACGCAGGCCTTGAGAGAAGGGAAATCGAAGCGAAGATGGTTCAGAATTTCCTCCAGTGTCTCGTGCGGGATGGTCATAGTAGAAGACGAAAGTCCGTAGCGGCAGTTGCCGGGCCCCGTGTCTTGCGAAGAAACCTGGGCGGGTTGTATCCATTTCGTCTACTCCATGGCTTTGGGAAGCATGCTCGTTAAAATTAGATAGACCTTGGAAACGTCGTGGCGTACAAAGCTCCAGCTCTTATTTTGTACAATCTAGATATCAATCTTACAGCTGATTCCTATTGTAACGCTTCCTGCTCAACGTGATTCGGACTATCATATGGTGCAAAGTCACCGCTACTGTAGCACCAAAAATTGACAGCCGCCAATCTCATCTCAGGGGGAGCCGATCCTCTGAATCCGCCCAAAAAGTCGAATGCAGGGTCATGCTAGCGCGGGTGCCGCGTGCGTTCGCGTCGACCATGATCAAGCTTATTTAAACCTTCACGGGAGCCACAAATAAATACAATTGAAGAATGCCTTAATCAGTGGAGTTTACAATTGAATTCAATCACGGCGACTAACGTGCGAAATGGTTGCTGTGTCTGCTTATAACTCCGCGATGTCGATGAACGTTTGTACCCGTTCGCAGTGCAAATGTTGCCTGCCCAGCCATCTTGTCGTCAATAGAAAGGATTAGCTAGGCTTATTTAGGCATTTTCTTTGGACTTATATTAATTGCCTTATGTTATAGAAGGGGGCGCTCTGTTCTCGCATTTGAAGGTCTTCAGAACGGCTCGTCCTAATGAATCTGAAGAGCTGATAGCCGCTAACGGTAAACATCCGATCAATAAGGTTTAGGTTTTTGCAGTCGCTACGCTTCTAACAAAAGATTGTGGAGCCGACAATATATATACGATAAACCTTAATGCAATTAAGACTGACACAACATATGTTTACAAGGTTCCTACTTAGCTGGGAATTGTTCGACAGCGTGAGAGGGGTATCAACACAAGATCTTTAAGATAAACGAATAGTAAATGGTCTGTATCATTTTCTCTAAAGTATTGTCTCAGAGTGGCATGACTGTTCCAAAACGTAGTCCCAAAATTTGCCTGAAACATGTTCTCAGTATATCTCGTGTGATCAGGAAGGGAGATACGTACTTGTTACACCAAACGCCAACTCATAATTCTTGTAATGGTGTCCAAGATGGTATCGCTTCAACTCTTTCAAGTATGCCGGTAGGTTTTGGTATGAATGAAGTCTAAATGACCCGAATGATATTAAGATCGTTAGAAACCGTGATTGCTACTTACGCGTAATGCATGCAGTCGTAAATCACGTCTAAATAAGCGACGTTAGACAAGGATTTGAGACGAGAAACATACACGTACAAAACACAAAAGCCCCAGATATTATTCCATTCGCTATTGGCGTTGGGAAGAGTTTATACGCCAATTGGGTAAAAGGGAATTGCAGGGTTGTAAATAAAACAGGCGGCATGACGAGTCGCAAGCTACAGGAGGGTTAGTTCAGTGAGACCAAAGATAGTACCGCTACGAACCGATCCATAGGGAGATAATGATGGACACCATGCAGAAGGAAGTGCAAAGTAAGGACGCGCCCTTGTCAGGAAGATGATCGTCGAGATGGAACAGGAAACGGTGCAAGAGGTATCCAGTATGGTCCAAATGAAGTTTCCAGTAAAGAAGCACGCCGCGAATTTAGCAAACGACGCTGCAGGGATATGGGGAGAGCAGTTCCAGTGGACGGTTAGGGGTCAACAAAGACTGGAGGTAGTGGCGTGGTGAATTGGACGATTGACCGCAAGCCAAGATACGTTGCAATCGGCAGCCAGAAGATAGGCACGACATACCACAACGGTTTTCGTAAACACCTAGGAGTATCATGGGCATCATATGGACGAAAAATTCAAGGTGTCATACTCTAGATAAGATGGACCGAACAAGCGAGCAGAATACGAGAGATGGCGCGGTTGGTGGATTTGTTTCAGATAGAAGCTCTTACTAGGGATGCCTTGAGTCGAGCAACAGAAGCAAAAGGGCGGAAAACATACCTAAAGTTCGCGTACCACACTTGAGCAAGTAAAGGCCGGCGCAGATCCAAAAATTCGTTATTTTCAAAATCCTTCGTAGAGTCTGTGTCTTCCGGGTGGAAGTCATCGGTGGCAGTCCAATCTATAGAAGACAAGGAGTTTGTGTTCATTCATCGTATACAAAATGGTTGGCTCGCGTACCGTCACTGCAGGTGTGCTCTTCACCGCCCAACTTTCCTACTAGAAACTCATCCAGCATGTCGTACGCGGCCTCAGAGTGCACATGCTCGTTCTTGTCAGCCATTACGTTCTCCACTGGCTGTCCGGCATAACGAAGAAGAATATCGTCTCCTCCGGGATGGTCTGCCAAGAATCGAGAGATGTCGTACACCTTTCCCTTGTAAGAGACCCAGCAGCTGGAGGCCGTCGCGTGACCTTTGAGGTCCTCCGGAGAGTAGATCCTTATTCTTTTCGACATGGGGAAGAGCGAAAGGTAACCAGAGGAGTCGGGCCACCTGCCTATTTGAATAAATGGAAATTTCAATTTTCCACAGCCACGTGATAAGATCTGGGTGTGTTCCGAACTCTCACGACTGGACCAAGACCGGCGTGAAAATGATCTGTCGATGGACGGACTGGGCGCGCGTCGAGGTCTGCCCATCATATCCTTTCTATTATATGCCTTTCCGACTCTGTCCGCCAACATAAAATTGTCCCGTTGCTCGGCGCAAGTGCTGGATTTTCTCAACATGATCAAAGCACGATGAGTAAGTGACTGCGAGGATGCCGAATAGACGATATCAGTCAGACTCAGACTGGTCGTCCGCCTGTCATCATGTCCCACTGTGCGGCTCAATCCCATGGAGCTGCAGCGAGGCCGCAATGGTCTGTTTTCAGTAAGTAAAGGCTGAGAGTCAGGCATGAAATAAAACCGTTAACTCCCCCGGCACCCGAATCAGAGACCAGCTCAAGCGAATCGGGGTTTCGGGTACTGAGGCCCCTTTTTGCACTGAAAGGGGCCTGCAACTAACCTACTTCCAATAGTAATGGAACCTTCACCACCACGGCACACATGGCGAGAATTTCTCGATATTCGGTTTGACCATCACATCACCGTGCAAGAACGCCCAGATAATGATCGTACCCTTTCGTATTCCGCGATGAATTGTCCTCCAGCTGAAGAATCCATCCGTCAATCCGATCCGGATCCAACAATCGTCACACGCATTTTCGACGGTTTTATCTCTTTTCTGGAATGTAAAGGCTGCTTGGACGACCTATTGCCCGACTCCCTCGACTCCGCACTTCTTAGACTTCAAAATCGTTTACATAGACTTAACTTGGTTGATGAAGTCGTCGTTATGGTGTTCCACGCTCAGTTCCTGGACATAGTTGACATGGCTGTTACGGCCTTGGCCAGCACCGATGAAGAACCTGTGGGTGTTGTTGTAGTCGGAACATCCCGGATATTCTCGCAGTAAGGTGACAGTACTTGGGTGACAGACAATACCGTAACGCAAGCGCACATAAAAAGTACAGCGATAGAGGGGAAGCGGCCCCGAGCCTTGTTTCATTACGCGGCAGATCTCCAACTCGAACATGATCACGAACCGGTCGAGCAAGTTGACGCGAAAGCCATGCCCACTAAGGTACTGACACCCTTTGTGTATCCTCCTCTTGAAACCCTGAATGAACTTGTTCTTTAGCTGTGGCTTCACCTCGCATCAACTGAGGCAGAATCGCGCTTTGGATATTTTTTCAGCGGAATATCCACTGTTTTTGTCGAAAAGGTAATTTTCCTTCTAATCGACAATATTTCAGTGCTTGATTATTTCCTTCAGTATTGCTTCAAACGGATCATAATGCTTTACTGGTGTCTCCTCACTACCACCTCTTTCGAGATGACAATCCTCCTACTTCTGTCGAATACCCATTCATTACTGACACTCAGTTTTGCGATAGAGGCATTCCTCTGTTAGCAATGCTGACTTTTCTACATCTTCCTAATGAATCAGTTCAGGAAGGCATTCTCCCCGTAGTTAGGAATGCGATCAGTGTTCAGGAGATGGGGAAAACAATACGGGCTTTGGCACGATCAACTGCAGACGCTCCGACAGGAAAAAGGTGGTATCTAACGCTAACGATAGTGAAAATGAGGTCTCAGCGGAAACAATTCGCGCTTCAACGGTATGGACCTTTATCCGGTCCGTATTTTCAATCTTCTAATACGGACTTCAGATATCCTTCAGTATAGAATACCCTGGAATGTATCGGCTTCCGCGACTACTTGTGCCTCAAACGCCACATAGCGCCCCGTCGATGGATACATCCCTTCTGTCATCTTCAAGTTCCTCATGTGGCTCCGAAGATCATCTTCCATCATGTCCTCCTCTCCCTGTCGACGTGGAAGTCTTTAAGCTCCTTTCATATGGCCCCACAGCACAAGTTTGGCGAGGATGCCTTTTAAGTGGACAGGGGACCATTCCCATCATCGTCAAAATGTTTTCGAAGAGAAATTTTGATCATATGAAGAAGGAGGTGCTGGCATATCAACTTGTCAGCTCTCGCTACCTAGACGACCTCGCACCTTTGTATTATGGTGTATTCACAAGGCCTGACCAGTCATGGGGTGCTATAGTCTTGAGCGACGCCGGGGAGGCATTCAGAGGTACGTGGAAAGAAGCAGGTTTTAGTGCGCAGGAGCTGTAATTATCTCAACTTATCTTTGTCTTTATACACAACACTCACTGTCGATGGACAGCCAAGTCGTCTGGAAACATCTCAAGACTCTCCATTCACTAGGCCTGCACCACCATGATCTTGGGCCGAGGAACGTAGCAAAAGGGCGAGATGGCAATTTGCGTCTTCTTGACTATGAACGCTCATCTCTTGGTGGCGGATCATGTCCTTGTAATGAGCTGAATACGCTTGAGAAAGTTTTTGATTCTTTGGCTGACTGGCGGCAGTAACTCTTCTGGCATCGGGCTTGGTATACTCTTTCTGCGTTCGGGACTTTGCAATCATAGTTATATTCCGAGCTCAGCTTTGGCGGTCATACTCGTGCGCCGCCTTCAAAGGTCTGTACCTCACTGTAAGTTTCGGAAATTTGTGGAAAAGCGATAGTTGCTTCCGGTTGAATCGGGCCGGGGTCGTCAAACATGCGACGAATTTTCA